>VZQC01005960.1:2696524-2735917 GCA_009823505.1 Rhizomys pruinosus
GATTGATTCAGACTACTACGAGGGGGGAAATTGGACGTTTTCCCCTCCACAATGCGGCAAGGAGCAGATTATTGTGTCTGGAAGGTCAGGAGATGCTTTAGGGCTGCCTTCTGGTGCCACATGTCCGTGAATTAAGTCAATGGGAAACTCCTAACAACACAAACCAGACAGGACAATAAATGGCCCCGATCCCTTCAGGGATGAGGTATGGGTCACTCCTCAGGTAAAGAGCCAGAGACTTGCAGAGGTGCTTGCTAATGGGGGAGGAAATAATAGAATGGGTCGTAGAAGAAGGGTAGTCATAAATATCAGCTGATAACCACGGGACCAGTTGCAAAAACATGGATTAATATATTAACTTTTGTTGTCCTATGTTGGTAAGAATGTGCTTGTTTCTAGATAGATGAACAAATATTATCGAACATTATAATATATCTTAAGTGGATTACTTGTGTTATTTTCCCTTTTGAATGTGCAACGGGATATGTGTTAAGTGTTGTCATATTTAGGTTATTAGATACTGAAGGACTAAGTATTCTTCAAAGACATTACCACCTACTATGATATAATGCTTTGCTATTGACTGAACTTATAACTATGTTAGTGTGGATTATGTCCTGCCTTTGTTTGCAATTGACATTTAAGTGTAACATAAAGAGAGCTATTTATTGGGTGTCAAGTTGACAAGGGGTGACTGTGAGGTAATCCTGGGTGTCAACTTAAGTAAGGGACAAATAAGCGAAAAAAGGGTCTCTGATTGGACCGCCTCAACCCGGATGGCCCACCCCAAATGTGGTGTTACCTTCTGCCAGCAGCAGTATTAAAGGCCACGGCAGAAGGAGAGCTGTCCCTTTTTTTTTCCCGCAGCTGTGCCGCTCTTCATCTGGTGAGTTTTTCTCTTGCTGGGCTGTGAATCATACCCTTTGATCCCAGCGTGTACTGGAGACGGCAGATCTCCGTCCCTGGAACCACATTGGTGGGCCTTCAGCAGCCTGGGTTGGGACGAGACTGAGACAATCCAGCCTTGGCAGACCGAGACAGTTCCCTGGATTCTCATCTCGGCTTTTCGAGTGTGGTGGTGCTATGTTGGGCTCCTTGACTCTGTCACTGAGCAAATCAATAAACTTGAAATTAGCTATATATATTCATCCTGTTGCTTACTGTTCTTTTAGAGAACCCTGACTAATACACTGGCTAAGAGGTCTGTCTATTGCTTCTTTTCTTTCAAAAAACCAACTTTGGCTTCAGTGATTTTTTGTATTGTTTTTCTTTGTTCTATTTAATGGATTTCTGCTCTGATTTTTGGTTGTATTTGTTTTCTTCCTGTCCTTGTGCATTTAGGTTCACTTTGTTTTTGCTCTCGAGGTGCTTTTAGCTGTGGTGTTAGATCATACTGTGCTCTTTCTGTTTTCTAAGTAGGCCCCAGGGCTGAAACTCCTCCGAGGACTGATTTTTAGGTATCCCATAGGTTTGTTTGTGTTGTAATGTCCATTTTCATTCAGTTCAGAATGTTTTTTATTTCGCTTTCTGTTATCTCTTCCTTGACTCATTCATTATTCAAGGTGTGTTGTTAGTCTCCCCTTGTTCTCTGTAGGCAGGAGGGCGTTGTCCGGGTTGAGGTTGAGCTGTATTGGATTGTGGTCTGACAAGAATTCATAAATTATTTCAATCTTTCTTGTATTTTGTAGAGTTTTCTTCTGTTCGTCCCATATGTGTGGTCGATTTTTGGGAGAATGTTCCGTGGGGGCTGAGTAGAAAATGTGTTCTCGCTTAATTAGGATGGAAATGTTCGTTAAGCGGTCTAGGAGGTCCATTTGTGGTGTATCATATTCGTAGTTCAGAATGTCTCGCTGTTTATTTCGTTGTCCGTTGACCTATCCAAAGGACTCAGTGGGGTAATTAAATCTCCCACTATGAGTGTACTGGGGGTTAGTGTTGTGACATGTGGTCCTGGAGAATTGTCTTTATAAAGTTTGGTGCCCAGAATAAATTGGGGCATATATATCAGAATTGTGAAATCTTCTTGGTGAATTGTTCCTTTGATAAAAATGTAATGGCCTTCTTTGCCTCATCTTCTGATTTCCCTTTTACTTTGAAGTCTAATTTTGTCTGTTATTAAAAAATAGCAACACCTGCTTTCCTCTCTTTCTGTACCATTGCTTGAATATATTTTTTTCCATCCCTTCACTTTAAGGTGGTACCTGTCCTTAAACATATCGATGGATTCTGTTTCCTAATCCAGTCTCGCCAGTCTATGTCTTTTGATGGAATTAGTTCCATTAATATTTAAAAAAAAAGGTTATGACTGATAGGTTTGTGTTGCTGTCTTTGGCCTTATTATCCATTTGTGTTTTGGTGTTAGGTTTCTCTCTTGCGTTATGCTTTTATTGATTTCCTCTTTCTAGGTGCCTGGGGTTGGTTTGCTCCTTTCTCTGTTCTTTGAAATTGCTGTCAAGTATTCCTCTGAAGTATGTTGGTTTTCCGGACATGTTTCTTTCAAGGTTGTTTATGGCTAATGAGGTTTTTCTCTCTCCTTCAACTAAATTAACATTTTTGCTGGGTATAATAAACCTGGGTTGGCATCTATTGTCCCTTAACACTGGAAGCCTTTGCGCCAGGTTCTTCTTGCTGTCATGGTTTGGCGTTGAGAAGTCAGTTTTAATTATCATTCTGATAGGTTTCCCCTTATAGGTCACTTGTTGTTTTTCTCTTGTGGCTTTAAGGATTTTGTCTTTGTTTTGGGTGTCTAGCATTTTAACTATGATGTGGCGTGGAGAATTTCTTTTCTGATCTTGTCTGTTTGGAGTTCTATGTGCTTCTTGTATTGGTATTGGTTTGTCCTTTTTTAGTTTGGGGAAGTTTTCATCTATTATTCTGTTGAAGATCTGATCAATACCATTCTCTTGGGATTCTTCTCCTTCCTCTATTCCTATGATGCGGAGGTTTGATCTTTTCATAGTGTCCCACAGCTCCTGGTTGTTCCATTTTTGTGTATTTTTAAATTTTTCATAATCTTTCCTTGAGGTTTTTAGTTGTTCTGTGTTATCTTCCAGGTCTGATATTCTTTGTTCTGCTTCCTCCATTCTGCTTCTGAGGCTTTTTCCATTCCTTTCCTCTTGAATGGATGAGTGTTTGATTTCCTTTTTCATTTCCTCTTCTGATTTCTTTAGTATTTCTACTTCTTTTTGGAGCTTCTCGATCTCTTCTTCTAGATCTTTGGTTCGATGGTTGGTTTCTTTATCTTTTTCAGCATGGGATCTTTTCAGTGTTTCTACTTCCTTCTGGAGCTTGTCATTCTCTCTCTCTAGGTCCTTCTTGAGTTCCACATTCTCTTTTCTTAGTTCTTTAATTTGTTCTTTATGATCTTGTAGTTCTTTAAATATGCTCCCAATTGTGTTTCTGATGTCTGTGTCCTGGGGCATCCCCAGAGGGATCCCACTGCAGGAGTCTTCCATAGGGTTGGTAAAGCTTGGCGAGGGATTATCCTGCCCCTTTCCAGTGTTGTCTCTTCTTCGTGATCCTGGCATATGGGCTTCTCCTTGCCTGTATTCCAATGTGAGTCCTAAATACCTCTTCACTGTGTTGAAGGCTTGCTTTCCTTGCCACCTTTGGATGCCTCTTCGTAATCCCAGTTGGCGCGGGGGGTTGGGGGGGCTAGTCAGCCCATGCCCAGGTACCTTCTGCTGGGCTCAGGAGATCTCAGATCTCAAGAGTCACACAAGCCTACCTTTAATACTGGCTGGGAAGATAACTCTGCCCCCACAGACACAAAATCCAATCAAGTCAAAGACCGCACCTTTAATCGCAGCTGGGAGGATAACTCCGACCCCACAACCACAAACGCTAATCAAGCCAAGGACAGGAGGACCAAAGGATCAACAATCAGCTCTGCTGAGGCACCCAGTTCCTATCTGTCCCCTGCTCTTCCTTCCACTGGGCTCAGGAGATCTCACCAAGCTGGTTAACTCTTATGTGAATGTACCAGTGCACAGACTTCCCAGTACCAATAGGGGGCCTAGTCATCACATTAGATCCCTGTCTAGAGTTTCCAGAGGAAAAGAGGACCTGCACTGTATTAGTACTCCTTTCTAAGGAATTGGGAAAAAAGTAGTTTTAGTAAACAGAGTTCTAGAATGAGAGCTAGAATAACAATGACCTGTTTTTGACTTATTTTCTTGTCATGGTACAGTAGATATTTTACCTATCTATATGGTATTTCTTTGATCATGGTTTCCTGTTGGGGTGTTTAAAACCACAGAGCTAGCTCAGATAAATTAAATTAGCTTTGATATTAAGACCAGTTGAAGTTCTGGTACTTAGGGTTCACTCAGGCCTTCTGCCTGGCTCTTTTTACCAGTTCCATATTCATGAGGATAAAGTCAGGTCTTGCTTGACCAGAGCTTCCCTTTGAAGCATGAGGAGCTTCTCCTATATACTGACTTTCCTCCTTTGACTGGACACTGGCAAGAAGAAGTCCTCTAAAGGGAATCTCCAAGACCTCCCTGACTCAGGATGACTAGTGACTCTGTTGACTCATTGCCACAGGACATGTACAAAGGTGCCAATGCAGGGCCTTAGGACTTAAGTTGACTTTAGAGTGTAAGGGCTAGAATATTATCCCTTTAAGTCCCTCTTGCCAAATCAGATTGTAGCTTTAAGTATGGTTGTTAAACCTCCAAGAGGGTCAGTCGAATAATTTTCTATATAACACATAAAGTTTGAACATTGACTTAAATATTCTTTATAAATTAATTGCTGTTGCAAAACATTCTGACTAGTAGTGAAAACTCATGACAGGAGCCTGAAGGTAGTAACTGCAGCAAGGGTTAGGAAGGGATGCTGCTTACTGGCTTGTGTTGCTGGCTCACATTCAACCTACTGTATACACTATAGAAATATCTGGCTAAGGATGACATTGCCCACAAGGGGCTCAGACCAGTCCAACGAAGGCAATCATTGCAGTTTCTTAGCCCAGGTGTGTTAAGTTGGCATTAAACTTATCCAGTAAAGCATATAATTTGTTTTTCAACATAGTCCAGGAAACAAACCCAAGATAATAAAGAGGCTAAAAACAATACCTTCTAGGACTATCTCAAATGATGGCCATGTTACTTGTCCTCAGATTTTGAATTACAACTTTGAGAAGAAAAAGAAGGGGAGGGCATTATCACATACCTATAGAAGGCAGGAAATGCTTAAATCAAGCTCACCAGAAGTGGTTTCATTTGGACTGTCCTCATGTGGTCCCCAGAAGTGAAACCTAATTTTTCTTAAAAATATTAAAAGTAACATGTGTCAAGTATAACAAATATATAGTAGAGTTATAGAAGCTAATGTTCCAACAGCAAGTCACAATAAACATCCAAGATATTAAAGAGTAGATCTGTGACACATTTAAAGAAAACAAAAAGTAGGTTTCACTTTAAGTGCAAAAAATAGAACTTATAATCCTTACCAATGATTTTATTAAATGTTTAATCTATTAATCCACTGTATCCATAGGGTGTTAGCACTTTGTTTATCATTTCTGCCAACTGTAGTATTTTGTAAGTAAACCAGAATAAACATTTGTATCATAGATGTAGCTAATGATTATTAATACTTTTTAAAGGACCTAAAGTTTCCCCCAAATTTTATTCCATGCTATCACCCCCATAAGATCAAAATAATTTGCCAACCTGAATAAGTTACAAATTAAAGAATTTTGTTTCGCAAAAAATGTGCAGTGTTCTCAAAACTCAACAGTTATCCATGAACACAAATCTCTAAAGCTTAACTTACAGAGTTGGAAGATAAGTTTCACAGTAATGTAATTTTTACTTCCATTTGCATTTACTCCTTAAAAAATTTTATTTATTTATTTATTTATTTATTTATTATTTTTATGTGTATAATTGTACTGTCTGCATGTAGGTTGGTGCACCAGTGTCATACAATGCCACAGAGGTCAGAAGAGGGAGATGGATTCCTCTGGAAGTGGATTTAAAGATGGTTCTTAGGCACCATGTGGGTACTGGGAATCGAGCCCAGGTCCTCTGCAAGAGCAGTCAGTACTCTTAACCGCTGAGCCATCTCTCCAGCCCGACATTTACTTTTAATATATTACCATGATGTTTATGTTACAATGATGCTTTTTAGTGTTCACAATTATAGCTTCAGTTTGTACATATATAACCCAGGAACATAAAGGACAATTCTTACTATTATAAACTATCCCTAAGGGGAAAAAATATCAATCATCACCCCACATAAGACTATAATAATGGTATGAATTTAAGACAAATTAACAGAACATGGTTTTTCATGTGAGCTGTTTTTAAAATACCAGCATGTGAATTTGGATACTTTATCTAACAGCTACAACTTTAAATTGCATATTAATTTTCTCTAGCCATCTTTTTTTACTTTACCTCAAAAAATTATTGACTTGTGTTTTTCAATGAATTTTAAACTGTCTTAAGGGGGGTGGGCAGTCAAAAATCAGAGAGTAACAAATGAGTATGTAAACTCTTTTTCTCTCATATTATAGGTGGAATTTAAACCTTCACTGGGCAGTTTGAACCTCTGAAGTTCAAATGACTTATTTAATACTCAGGTATAAGATAATTTTAAAAAATTGAATAACTTATATTTTACCCTTGAATATCATACTGATTGGTAGTCATAAAATCAATTTTTATAGGCTGTCCACATGTTGCATAGTACTGAGAATCTCTAGTTGTGGAACACAATATTTTTGTATGTGCTATAACCATATTATAGAATTTTAAAGAGTGAAAAGTAATTCATACACTCACTCATATACAAGGTTTTAAAACTTAATTTTGGTAATGGCAGTCTATAAAGGTTGTACTGAACAGAGGCACAGACATACATTGTTATCTTACACAGACATTCATACACACATTGGAGAAAACACCATATTCTGTATGATAGATTCCTAATATGCTGTAAGTTTATTACAGAGTTGTTAACAGTATCATCCACATAGATACATATTTGTCCATACATTTAGACAAGAGATTTTTATCCTAGTGTTTTTTATCTTTGGTTTTTTAAATTTTATTTATTATATTTTAAGGGATTCACAATATAAGAACAGAGTTGTTTTCAGATCACATTGACATTGCCCAGTTTGCCATACAATTAGGTAATTGGTGCTAGCATCAACAGATGAAGGATACCATTCATCATTTGTTTTTCTGGGACTGTGTTACTTCACTCAGCATGATATCTTCTAGCTCCAGCCATTTACCTGCTAAGCTCATGATGTCATTTCTTTACTGCTGCATAGAACTCCATCGTGTAGATGCACCACATTTTCTCTATCCACTCATCAGTTGAGGGGCATTTGGGTTGGTTCCAGCTCCTTACTATTGTGAAGAGAGCTGTGAAAAACACGGCTGTGCATGTATCTCTGCAGAAAGATGAGTCTTGTGGGTATATGCCCAGGAGTGGCATGGCTGGGTCAGGTGGCAAGTTCATTCCAAGTCTTCCAAGGGCTCTCCACACTGCTTTCCATAGTGACTGTATGAGTTTACATTCCCACCAGAAGTGGATGTGTGTTCATCGTTCCTCACAACCTCTTCAACACTTGGTATCATTTGCTTTTTTGATCTTAGCCAGTCTTATTGGAGTGAGATGATATCTTAAGGTGGTTTTGATGTGCATTTCCTTAATTATTAATGATGTTGAACACTTCTTAAGAGGTTTCTCAGCCATCTCTAATTCCTCACTTGTGAAGTCTCTGTTCAGCTCTTTGCTCCGTTTTTGAGTGGGTCATTTGTTTTTTCTTTTTTGTTTTTTGAGTAGTTTATATATTCTGGAAATAAATACTTTGTCAGATGTTTCTGCGGTTAAGGTTTCCTCTCACTCTGTGGGATTTTTCTTCACTTCTTTGATTGTTTCTTTTGATGTACAGAAGCTTTTGTGTTTAATGAGGTCCCATTTGTCAATTGTCGACCTTAATTCTTGCACAGCTGCTGTCTGATTTAGGAAGTCTTTTCCTACGCCTATGTCTTGTAGTCTGCTGCCAAGTTTTTCTTCCATCACCTTCAGAGTTTGGGGTTTCATGTTCAGGTCTTTAATCCATGTGGAGTTGACTTTTGTACAGGGCGAGAGGTAGGGGTTTAATGTCATTCTTCTACAAGTGGTGATCGAGTTTTGCCAATACCACTTCCTGAAGATGCTGTCTTTTCTCCATTGTGTCTTTTTGGCCCCTTTGTCAAATATGAGATGGTTGAAATTGTATGTGCTCAAGTTTGGATCTTAAGTTTTGTTCCATTGGTCAACAGGTCTGTTTTTTTGCCAGTACCAAGCTGATATGACTATAGCCCTGTAGTATAATTTGAACTCTGGTACAGAGATCTCCCTGTATTGTTCTTTTCACTCAGGGTTGTTTTGGCTATTCAGGGTCTTTTGTTTTTCGAAATGAAATTAAGGACTTTTTTTTTCCAAGCCTGTACAGAAGAAACTCTTGGGGATTTTAATTGGGATTGCATTAAATCTATACAAGAGTTTGGGTAGAATGGACATTTTTACTATATTAATTTTCCCAATCCATGAGCATGGGAGGTTTTTCCATCTTCTGATGTCTTCTTCAATTTCTTTCTTTAAGGGTTCAAACTTTTTTTTAAATTTTATTTATTTCTGTGTGTGTATGAATGTACTGTCTGCATGCAAGTCTGTGCACCCGTGTTGTGCAATGCCGCGGAGGTCAGAAGAGGGTCTCGGATTCCCCTAGAACTGGAGTTCTCCTGGAATTGGAGTTTCAGACAGTTCTCAGCCGCCATATGGGTGCTGGGGATTGAACCCGTGTCCTCTGTAAGAGCGGTCGGCACTCTTAACTGCTAGGCCACCTCTCCAGCCCAGGGTTCAAACTTTTTGTTGTAGAGATCTTTGGTGTCTTTGGTTAGGTTTGTTCCTAGATATTTTATTGATTTTGAGGCTATTGTGTGTGGGAAGGTCTCCTTGAATTCCTTCTTCAGTTTCTTGTTGTTGGTGTAAAGAAAGGCTACTGATTTGTCTAGGTTAACTTTGTATCTTGCCACTTTACTGAAACTTTTAATAATTTCTAGGAGTTTTCTGGTGGAGTTTTTAGCATCCCTTAAGTAAACAATCATATCATCTGCAAATAGGGATAGTTTGACTTCCTCTTTTCCAATTAGTAATCTTTTAATTTCCTTTTCTTGCCTTATTGCCCTAGAAAGTGTTTCAAGCACTATATTGAAGAGGAGTGGTGACAGGGGGCAGCCTTGCCGAGTTCCTACCTTTAAAGGGAATGCTTCTGTCATTTCCCCATTTAGATGATATTGGCTGTGGGTTTGCTGTATATGGCTTTGATTACATTGAGGAATGTTACCTCCAATCCAATTCCCTCTAGGACTTTAAGCATGAAGGGATGCTGGATTTTGTCAAAGGCAATTTCAGTGTCAATTGAGGTGATGGTGTCGTTTTTGTCTTTCAGTCCATTCATATGATTGATGAAATTTATTGATTTTCATATGTTGAACCATCCTTGCAACCCTGGTACGATGGATGATCTTCTTGATGTGGGTCTGTATGCGATTTGCCAGTATCCTGTTTAGAATTTTGGCATCTGTGTTCATTAGGGAGATGGGTCTATATTTTGCCTTTTTGGTTGTATGTTTGCCTGGTTTTGGCAATAAAATAATGCTGGCTTCATAGAAGGAATTTGGGAGAATTCCCTCTGTTTGTCTCCTTTTACACAATTTAAGTAATAATGGTTGCAAGTCTTTTTGAAATGTTTTATAGAATTCTGCCCTGAAGCCATCTGAGCCTGGACTTTTTTTTAGTTGGAGAGTTTCTTATCACATCCTCATTTTCTTCATATATTATGGGTCTGTTTAAGCTGTCGAGCTCTTCTTGGTTGAGCTTTGTTGATTACCAGGATTTCAGATATTCATCCATTTCCTCTAGGTTTTCAAACTTGGTAGAGTTTAGGTTTTTGAAGTATTCCCATATGATCGTCTGGATGTTTACATTGTCTGTTGTGATATTTCCCCTTTCATCATGGATTGTATTGATTTGGAGTTGTTCCTTCTTTCTTTTGGTTAACTGGGCTAGAGGTCTGTCTATCTTGTTTATTCTTTCAAAGAACCAACTTTTGGACTCATTGATTTTTTGTATTGCTTTCTTTGTTTCTATTTCATTGATTTCTGCTCTGATTTTTGTTATTTCTTCCTGTCTGTTGTGTTTAGCATTCATCTATTGTTGCCTATGAAGTGCTTTGAGCTGCAGTGTTAGATCATTCAGTTGTGCTCTTTCTGTTTGCTTTTTGATATTTATTTATATTTTATCACATAAATTTTTAATTTTTTAACAAATCTAGACCTGTGTCCCCCCCATTCCCCCACCCCACCAGAGCTCATGCATTCTGCCAGACATGCTTTTCATTTCTTTCTCAGTCTTTCTCAATATTCTCCATGAGGAAGTTGACTGTTTTGAGCAGAACTTCACTGTTTCAGTCAGTTCTTCCTGTTTTTCTAATGCAGGCACCGAAGGCTATAAACTTACCTCTTAGGACTGGTTTTAAATATCCCATAAGTTTTGTTGTGTTGTATTATCATTGTCATTCAGTTCCAGGAATCCTTTTATTTCTTTCTTTATCTCTTCCTTGACCCATTCATTATTCAAGAGTGTGTTGTTTAGACTCCATGTGTTCTTGTAGATAGTAGGGCTTATGCAGGTGTTGATAGTGAGCTTTATTGCACTGTGGTCTGATAGAATGCATGAAATTATTTCAATCTTTTTGTATTTGTGGAGGTTTCTTCTGCATCCCGGTATATGGTCAGTTTTGGAGAATGTTCTGTGGGGTGCTGAGTAGAAAGTGTCTTCTCTAGTATTAGGGTGGAATATTCAGTAGATGTCTGTAAGGTCCATTTGGTGTATCATATCATTCAGTTCAGATGTCTCTCTGTTTATTCTTTGTCCTGTTGACCTGTCCAAAGGGCTCAGTGGGGTATTGAAGTCCCCTCCTGTGTGTGTACTGGGGTTAATCTGTACCTTGTGTTCCTGGAGAATTGTCTTTATAAAGTTTGGTGCACCAGAGTTTGGTGCATATATTCATAATTATGAAATCTTCTTGGTGATTTGTTCCTTTAATAAAAATGTAATGGCCTTATTTGTCTCTTCTGATTTCTTTTACTTTGAAGTCTATTTTGTCTGATATTAAAATAGCCACACCTGCTTTCTTTTTGGTACCATTTGCTTGGAATTTTTTTTCCATCCTTTCACTTTAAGGTGGTGCCTGTCCTTGAAGGTACAATGTGTTTCTTGTAGACAGCATATTTATTGGTTCTGTTTCCTAATCCAATCTCCCAGCCTATGTCTTTTGATTGGGGCATTTAGTCCATTGATATTTAAGGTTATGACTGATAGGTTTGTGTTGCTTCCTTTCACCTTATTATCCATTTGTGATTTTGGTTTAAGTTTCTACTTCTGCAGTTATGCTTTTATTGATTTCTCTTTCTAGGTACCTGGGGATGGTTGCTCTTTTCTTCTGTCCTTTGAATTGCTTCAAGTATTCTCTGAAGGGTTGGTTTTCCAGACATATTTTCTTTCATCTTGTTTATATCCTGGAAGGTTGTTCTCTCTCCTTCAACTAGAATTGACATTTTTGCTGGGTATAGTAACCTGGGTTGTCATCTATAGTCCTTTAACACTGGGAATGCTTTGCTCCACGTTCTTCTTGCTTTCATAGTTTGCACTGAGAAGTCAGTTGTAATTCTGGTGGGTTTCCCCTTATAGGTCACTTGCTGTTTTTCTCTTGTGGCTTTAAGAATTTTGTCTTTATTTTGGCCATCCAGCATTTTAACTATGATATGGTGTGGAGAGTTTCTCTCTGATCTTGTCTGAATTATTTGATTTGCTCTTTATACTCTTGGACTTCTTTAAGTATGTTCACAATTGTACTTCTAATATCTCTGTCCTGGGCCATCCCCAGGGGATCCCACTTTAGTAATTTTCTACAGGGTTGGTAGAGCTTGGTGTGAATTATCCTGAACCTTTCCCATGTTGTCTCTTCTTCGTGTCCCTGGCATATGGGTTTCTCTTTGCATCTTCCAATGTGAATCCCAAATGCCTCTTCACTGTGTTGAAGGCTTGCTTTGCTTGCCTCCTTCAGATGCCTTCATTGTTTGTTTGATTGGTTTTTCTTTTTTTTTTTTTCTCCTTCCTTTGGAGTGTTGACTTGTCTAAGCTTTAGGCTTTCTATTGGAAGTCTAATTCACTCTTCTCTTTCTGTTCTGAAGGTTCTACAAAGAATTCACTTGAACACTCCTTCAGCAATCCTGGTTGGTGGATGGGGTGGGGGGTGCTGTTGTTTATCTTGAGCCCTGGTACCTGTGCTCCAGGGGAGATCCCAGATCTCAAGACTCATAGTAACTCACCTTTTATACCAGGTGGGAGGATGACTCCACCCCCACAGCCACACAAGCCAATTGGGCCAAAGACAGGGAAATGGAATCAAACAATCTGCCTGTCTGAAGAACCCAGCTCCTCCCTGTGCTCCAGGTGGTCTTGGGAGATCCCCCTCTCCTAGTGTTTTTATTGAACAGAATCACATACCTTGTGGTCAGACATGTTTTCATTCTTCAGAGATATCCTTTAAAGTATACAGCCCCAATTGCATTCCCAAGGCTGAGGAGGCTAATAGAGATTTTCCTGTCATGCTGTCATTGAAGTCTTACACCTTTGGTTTCAAAACTATGCACTTATTGAAATATTTTAACAAGTGATGAAAAACAGAATTATATATCCAATTTCTACCGAAGACTAGCCATAACTGAAGTCACAATACAATAATTAAAGACAGTTTCACCAAGGAAGAAGCTAAAGAATGAGGTATCAGGAAACATTCAGTCTTATCTAGGCAGTACAAAACCAAGACAATTCAGCAATGAACAATACCAAAAAACATTTTAGTCAGTTTCATAGGAGAGAAGAAATTGCAGTCTGCAGGCATACAGGGGAAGCCAGAGGGATGGTGCTACAGCTGTCAAAAGCCTGGCTAAGTAGAAGAAAAGAAAACAAATATTTGTTTTATCCGTAAGGGTTAAAAATCAGGTCTTCAGAGGTCTGGAAAACAAATTGAAAGGAGAATGAAGTTAGAATACTTGCAACTTTAAAACAGTTTAATTTGGAGATCAAATCAAGTCTTAACAGATAACAAATGAAACCTTTGGATAACCAGTTTAGATTTTTCTGTGTGGGAACTTAGGAACCCGGGTTTAAATTAGGCCATTGAAAAAGTTTAAGAGGCATGCCAAAAGTAAACTTAATTTTTGTGCTCAATACAGAATGAAAGAACTTTGAAGTGTCCACTTTTAACAGAAACCAACACAGAAAAATAACACATGACATGAATCTCAGACACATGGGAGAACAGTTAACACACAGACAACTTGTACAGACACATGACATAAAACAATGAGAGATTCTTTCTTTATTTTTTAAATCTCATAGAATAACTTGCTGACAAGGCACAGAAATCTCTCAGTTTTCTGGTCTGCTGAACACCTTAGCTGTGCAGGGCTGTGGAACCATTAATTTTTCATTGTCACATTTACATACAATCATTTAAGAGTTTAATACATTTTTTAGTTAGCTCCCTTAAAACACTTTTGTACTCAAAGCCTCCAAATCTTGGATTGATTTCACTAAATGCCTGTTCCACCTTAACTGACAGTCCTATTAAGGAGGGCCAGCTGCCTGGAATCTTACTATGATGGATCTTGTATTTCTAGGGAATGGAGCAGTGGAAGCTTTGGCTTCTTGGAGCTTGCAGCATGGGTCCTTTGTGTGCATGCTTGCCTGCACAGGATAGAGGGGAAGAGGGGTTTAGAAGAACATTGTCCCATGTTAGAATTGAAGTAAAGAAGGATGGAGACGAGACAGGTTACAAGGAGGAAAAGGCACAAGCCACAAATCAAATGGACATGACAAGGACACAGGAGGGATTCAGATGGCAGGGGCTGTCTGCCATGACCAGAACCGAAGGGCCAGACCCACTGTCTGTGCCCAGAATGAGGGGGCCGGACCCACTGTCTGTGCCCCAAGACAGAATACCAGAAAATCCCTGAGTCTAGTAAAAGTTGAATTCCTGATTCATCTCCTGGAGAGTTGGAGCATCCTCATCTCATGCCCAGAGGAACTAGCCTCGTGCGACCTTCCTCTAAGGCAGCAGCCCTGGTGCCACAGAAACAGAAAACTGAAACCAAAACAGGAGCGTATGTGGTACCTTTCAAAGCGCTTTGTTCTCCAAGGCTGGTCAGTGGAGGGAGGGGCCCTCAAGGCAGAGGTGGTGTATCTCTTTGGAACCTCCAAATGTTGGCTTCAAACTGCCACACTCACAAAAGAAACCAATGAGGGGCCACAGATTAATATGAAATTTATTTAATTTGCTGGTGCACCAGAACCCAATTAAGAAAACTGACGCATCAAGAGAGCCAATTGTTGGTGTGTCAGGGACTTAAGCCATTCCATGCAGGGATGAGTGCAACTATGACTATCTGTTACAGAGAGCTTTTAAAGACAAAAACCACAAACTGGAGGAATTTGGTGACATCGTACAAACACAATTGCAAGGCTATAGAAACACAATGCAAGCAGTGTTGACCTTTAAGCTGATTAATTGTGTTTAGCAGCGTGAACCCCTTGGAGAGTAATGGGCTCTTTAGAAGGTGAGAAGCACACCTTCAGGGCTGGGAAAGTTCATCGTGACTTCTGGTAGCTATAGGAACTAGGAACTCAGGGTTGGACTGTATTCTTGCAGTTAAGGTAATCACGGGAATCAGGCTTGGTTTAACTATAGAGTTGTTCCTGCATGGTTAACCATTTCCTTTTGATGAACTCTTTCTGACCTGCTCCTAACAAGATCCTCCTGTCTGACATGCCAGCCCACACTCTGCACCCGAGCTGCTCTGGCGGGAGCCAACAGCCTCTATGCTAAGGATTCGAACCCAGCTCCCAAGATCCTCTGCTCTGGCGGGAGCCAGAAGACTCTATATTAGGGATTCAAATGTCAGCTCCCAAGATCCTCCTGTCTGACATGCCAGCCTCCAACCTGTGCCCCAGTTGCTCTGGCAGGCACCAGCAGCCTCTATCTTGACATGTATTTTTTAAATTTTGTTTATGTCATGAAAGATTTTTTTTTCTCCTTCAACTATAATTGACATTTTTGCTGGGTGTAGTAATCTGGGTTGGCATCTAAAGTCATTTAGTACTGGGGATACTTTGGACCACATTCTTCTGGATTTATTTGTCTGCCCTGAGAAGTCAGGTATAATTCTGATGGGTTTCCTCTCATATGTATTTTGTTGTTTTTCTCTTGTGGCTTTCAGTATTTTGTCTTTGTTTTGAGCACCTAGTGCTTTAACTATGATGTGGCATGGGAAATTTCTTTTTTGATCTTATCTATTTGGTGTTCTATGTACTTCTTGTATTGTATAAGTGTGTCTTTTTTCAGTTTGGGAAAATTTTCTTCTATTATCCTGTTAAAGATCTGATCCATACCATTGTCTTGGGATTCTTCTGCTTCCTCTATTCCTATGATGTGGAGATTTGGTCTTTTTATAGTATCCCACATTTGCTGGTTATTCCACTCTTTTTTTTTTTTTAATTTTTCATAATCTTCATTTGAGTGTTTTAGTTGTTCTGTGTTATCTTACAGGTCAGATATTCTATTTTCTGCTTCATCCATTCTGCTTCTGAGGCTTTCTCCTATAATTTCTTGGGGATTGTATGAATGTTCCATTTTCTTTTTCACTTTTCTTGTAATTTCTTTAGTATTTCCACTTCCTTCTTGAGCTTGTCATTCTCTGCTTGTAGCTCCTTGTTTTGCTGGTCAGTTTCGTCTTTCATTTCAGCCTGGGATCTTTTCAGTGTTTCCACTTGCTTCAGGAGTTTGTCATTCTCTCCCTCTATCTGTTTCCAGAGTTTATCATTCTTTCCTTCTAGATCATTCCTGATTTTTTCATTTTCTCCTCTTAGTTGTCTGATTTGTTCTTTATATTATTTGACTTCTTTGAATTTGTCTATGACTGTACTTCCAAGGTCTACGTATTGGTTTCTTTGCAGGGGGATCTTGTGCTAGGGATCTTCTATAGGACTGGTTGATTTCAGTGTGGATTTATTATGACCTTTTCCCATGTTGTTATTTTTTTCATCGTGGCTCTGGCTTGTGAGTTTATTTTATTTATTTATTTATTTATTTATTTATTATTTATTGTTTGGATTCTGGTGCTAGTCTCAAATGTTAATATGGGGGATTTGTTGGTCCTTCACTCTGCTTCCTGCTGTTCAGTTCTTGTATGTTGGCTGTGCAACCTAGAATCACTGACACTGTGCCCACTGGAGTGTCTGCACCACAACTCCACCAGCTTACTAGATGGTCTGCACCATTACTTAGGAGGGGTCCCTGCCTTTCCCTGTCCCAAATGAAGGCATGCTGGGCTCCTGGGCATCTGGGTTAGCATGGATGGGTGACTCCGCCCATGGTGATCATGTGCAGGAGGCTGGGCTTGGTGCCCACTTGCTGCTGGCCACCTGCCTTTCCCTGTCCCAGTAGAAGGCATGCTCACCTTTTAGTTTCATAAGGTCCCATTTGTCAATTGTTCTTAATTCCTGGGCTATCAGAGTCCTGTTCAGAAAGTCTTTTCCTATTCCTATAAGTTCCAGTGTATTTCATACTTACTCTTCTGTCAGATTCAAAGTACCAGGTGTTCTGTTGAGGTCCTTTTTCCATTTGGTATTGAGTTTTGCACATGGTGAGATATATAACAATCTGGTTTCATTCCTCTACATGTAGCTATCAAATTTGAACAGCACGATTTGTTCAACATGGTATCTTTTCTCTAATGTGTATTTTCTACCTCTTTGTCAAAATCAGGTGGATGTGTGGGGACTGCAAATGGGGCCCAAAATTCTAGGCCTTTTTTGGACGATATCTTTTAGCCATCAGGGAAATGCTAATTAAAACTACTTTGAAAGTTCATCTTACTCTAGTCAGAATAGCTAATTTCTAATAAACAAATAATACATGATGATAAGGGTGGGAGGAAATTGGAACACTTCTTGCGGGAATACAAACTGGTACAGCCACTGTGGTAATCAGTGTGGTTAGTCATTAAAACCCTAGGTTTCCCCCAAGTCATACCACTCAGGCATGTACTCAAAGGACTTTGCATCCTAAACCAAAGGTAGTTTTTCATCCATGTTCATTGCTGCTCTACTTGACATAGCCAGGGAATGGGAATAACTTATTTGTTCCTGAACTGATTAATGGATAGTGAAAGTATTGAATCTTTAAACCATGGAATATAACTTAGCTGTAAAAAATTTAAATGAAGGGGCTGGAGAGATGGCTTAGCGGTTGAGAGCGCTGACTGCTCTTACAGAGGACCCGGGTTCGATCCCCAGCACCCACATGGCGGCTGAGAACCGTCTGAAACTCCAACTCCAGGAGAACTCCAGTTCCAGGGGAATCCGACACCCTCTTCTGACCTCCGCGGCATTGCACGACACGGGTGCACAAACCTACATGCAGACAGTACACTCATACACATACAAAAATAAATAAAATTAAATTAAAAATTATTATAAAAAAATTTAAATGAAATTCACAGGTATATGGATTTAACTAGAAACAATCATCTTGGGTGAAGGAACACAGGCATAGAAAGATAAGTGTTGTATGTTGTCTGTCATAAGTGAATGCTAACTTTGAATCTTTAGATTTGTGAATTTCAATGAGAAAACCCACAGCTTTCAGGAAACTAGCAAAGAGTCATGGAAGCAACCTTTCTTGTAGGGGAGATAGAAGGCATTGCTATAAAAGGGAAGAAGTAATAATGGCTTAGAAAGGTTAAAATGGGTTGAGGAATGGGAGGGCAGGGCAGAAGAGGGAGAACAGGGAGGGAAACTAACACTAAAGGCCTTTGAAAAAAGTCATATATGAGCCTACTACTATGAAAGCTTCATGAAGTATGTAAACATGAATTATAAACAGAGTTTAGAGTTACTCTGTAATGGGATGGGGAGACAATGTCCATTCCAAACACCACAAGATAGGTAATAGAAAGCCCCATTATAGGAATGAACCCCCTCTTTTGGAGCAGTTGCCAAGTGTGTGTATGGGGTCCCATAGACCCTCAAACAGTAGTGCTTATTGCTAATGTTCTTGAGTACCTGCCATAACTTGACAGTAAGACCCTATTGCTAAAAACACCACATCCATGAGTCATAGAAAAATCAAGGAAAATCAAATGATACTGATTTTTTGGCTCTCACCTGAAGGCTAGACCTTGGTGGCTGCCTGACCTTTGACTTTGAACTTACCAGAATGAATTGGTACAAAGGATAATGTTTATTTTATAGAGATATTTGGACAAACAAGAGAATTCATGTTTGAATATGACTTAAATTATTTTCAGAAATATAGTTGAGCAAAGAGTGTTATAATTGGCATGATGCTTTATGTGATATTTTTCAATTGTGTTAATTATAATTTCATTAGTATATGATAACTCTACAAAGTATTGTCTTTCATTATACACACACACACATATATATATATATACATATATATATATATGCATATAATTTGTTTTGATCAGAAACTAAAAATATAAGTGCTCTCTTAATTATGTAAACACATAATAGTGCTAATATATCAAAATTACTTTTCCAATTGTATGTTTTACACATGAGTATTTATACTGGGTGGCTGATTAGGCTCACCCATTTTTATTGTCAAACTTAAGAAGGCTTTTGGTTTTCAATTTGATAATTAGGAGCCTGATATTTAAAACCTTAAAAAGTATGATAACTTTGTCTCAAAATAATTTCATCCTAGAAAGCAGAAATCTCCTACATCCACAGAAGAATTCTAATCCCAGGCATTAGAAGGTTCTCTAGCTCTGAGATAACCCTACACCATTCAGTTTCTTTATAACCATTACTCCCTGTGTGTATGTCCTCTTTGAAGCATGCAGACTTTCAATTCCTCTATCTATAAATTAGGACGTGGAAACTTATAATAGTTGGAAGAAACAATTCCAGGTTTTACAGCCAGGTGAATGTTTCATGTTTGATTATGATGCAGTAATCTTTGTGTATTTCAATGTTATTAGTGAGGCTTGGATTCTTCAAGTATAACCCAACATTTTATTATGTAAGTTCTATGGATGTAAAAAAAATGAATCTGTCGTTGCCAATAATCAAAATGAAGTGCCTACATTCACAATCATATATTCCCTTTAAATATATGAAAGTTGTCTTAATTAGGAAAACATGATCATGAAATAGACTTATTTCTCTGTCATCACTTGCACATCTGATCAATGCAGTCATCCATTGATCCTGCGTGCTCTGAAGCCAGTATCAATTTATATCCAGCTGAAATCACTCACTTAGGCTCCTTATTAGTAGAATGACCATATGATTTATCATGTAAATTGGGTGCTTTTGAAAGTAAAGTATTGCTCTTAATAAGCAAGCTGGAACAGCAGGCTTGAGATGTCCTAGGATACAGGAAAGCATGATTATACTTTAGGTAGCTCAGAAGCCTAGCTATGACTCACAGCCAATGACATTGCTTCTCGTAAGGAAACTGGGGGCATCCAGGGTAAAAATAAATGAAATAGCACTCACACAATGGGAGCAGATTTCCTCAGGTAACTTTCACCAAATGAGTTTTGTTTACCAAAGAACAGGCTTCATATTTTAATCATAAGCATTTCCATTCATCATTACTCCCTAAGGAACAGAAAGTTCCTGAAATGTGTTTTAATAATAAATATTTTCATGTGGCTTCAATCTCCTCAGTGTACCATTTATCTGGTCAGTAGAATTGTAATGCTTGCCTTGTTGAGCTGTGAATAGATTCTTCTAGCTTGTCTCCAGTTATGTGCTTGCTAATTTATCCCTGCCAAGCAACCTGCACGGCAGAGTCCCAATTTCAAACATCATCTCTAAACGCAAAGTGGGAATGCAAAGGAATCTACCCAGGAAATTCAGAAAATTTTTAAGAAATTATAATGTAAGGGCTTGATTTTTATGCTAATCTCACATTAAACCTGTGTCTTGAAAATAATAGCATGAAAGTGACCTAAAGGAATTTCGCTCTTCATAGGATCTGTACTATCTTTGTTAATACATTTATTAATATTTCATATTTAGCATTTATTAAACTGTTTTAAAATATTAAGCTGGAAAACTCGATCTGCTAATTAATTGGAAATATAAGCAATAATATAACTATTATTCCCATTTTTTGTCTTTTTTTGAGACAAGGTCTCCATTTAGTCCCAGCTGTCCCGGAGCTCACTATGTAGACCAGGCTGGCCTTGAACTCACATAGAACAGCTTGCCTCTGCCTCCCAACTGCTGAGATTAAAGGATGTGCCACCATGATGTTAAAGAGAGAGGAGGAGGAAGAAGAAGATGAGGAAGAGGAGGATGAGAATGACGATGATGGAAAGGTTGAAGAGGAGGATGTTAAGAAGAAGGATATGCATGAGAGGATCATGATGATGAGGTGGAGTAGGATTAGGAAGATGAGAAAGAAGATGATGAGAGGAGGAGGAGGGACTTTAATTTGAATTGCACCTTACGTGTTTACATAATCTGGTTTGATTTTTTATTTCATTTATTTTTTATGTGTATGAATATACTGTCTGCATGTAGGTTTGTGCACCAATGTCGTGCAATGCCACAGAGGTCAGAAGAGGGTGTCAGATTCCCCTGGAACTGAATTTAAAGATGATTCTCAGCCACCATGTTGGTGCTGGGGATTGAACCTGGGTACTCTGCAAGAGCACTCTGTGCCCCTAACTGCTAGGCCATCTCTCCAGTCCCGGTTTGATATTTTTAAAAAATATTTTTGACACAGCCCAAGACCAGCATGCACCCTGCAGGAGAGCAGACTTCATCCATGTCCTGCAGAACACCAACCTGCAAAAGAGCAGCCTAGGGAAGTGGTGGTACAGAAGATCTAGCTGTGCAACCAATGTTGAGGCACCAGAACTCAAATAAACAAGTAAACAAGCAAATCCACATGCCAAAGATACACAAAAATACCAACATGGGAAAAGCTCATAATAAATCCACACCGAACTTTACCAACCCTACAGAAGACTCCGACAATGAGATCTCCCTGGAAGAAAACCAAGACACAGACTTTAGAAAAAGAATTGTGGACATATTCAAACAAATTAGAGAACTAAGGGAAGAGAATGAAAAACTCAAGAAAGACCAAGAGGTTGATAATGTCAATCCTTGGAAAGAACTAAGGGGAGAGATTGAAAAACTCAAGAATTACCTAGAGGGAGATAATGACAAATGTTAGAAAGAACTGAAGGGAGAAATGACAAACTCCAGAAGGAAGTGGAAATGCTGAAAAGATCCGAGGCTGAAAGGGAAAAAGAAAATGACCAACAAACCAAGGACCAACAAGATGAGAATGACAGGCTCCAGAAGGAAGTGGAAACACAAAAGAAATCACAGGATGAAATGAAAAAGGAAATTGAACATTTATCCAATTAACAGGAAAGGATGGGGAAAAAGCTTCAGAAGCAGAATGGAAGAAGCAGCAAAAAGTATATCAGAAGATCAGAGATATCTCAAAACCACCTGAAGCATAGGTACTGGAGTGTGGGCTAAAGAGCACCCCTACCCCACCCCCGCCAATGGAGATTATGAAGGCATCTGAAGGAGGCAAGAAAAGCAAGCCTTCAACAGAGTGAAGAGGCATTTGGGACTCACATTGGAATACAGGCAAGGAGAAGCCCATATGCTAGGAACACGAAGAAGAGACAATATGGGAAAGGTGCTGGATAATCCCACACCAAGCTCTACCAACCCTGTGGAAGATTCCTACAGTGGGATACCCCTGGAGATGGCCCAGGACACAGATATCAGAAACACAATCATGAACATACTTAAAGCAATGCAAGATTTTAAAGAGCAAATCAAAGAATTAAGAAAAGAGAATGAAGAACTCAAGAAGGAAATGGAAACACTGAAAAGATCTCATCTACCCCGCCAATGGGGATTATGAAGGCATCTGAAGGAGGCAAGAAAAGCAAGCCTTCAACAGAGTGAAGAGGCATTTGGGACTCACATTGGAATACAGGCAAGGAGAAGCCCATATGCTAGGAACACGAAGAAGAGACAATATGGGAAAGGTGCTGGATAATCCCACACCAAGCTCTACCAACCCTGTGGAAGATTCCTACAGTGGGATACCCCTGGAGATGGCCCAGGACACAGATATCAGAAACACAATCATGAACATACTTAAAGCAATGCAAGATTTTAAAGAGCAAATCAAAGAATTAAGAAAAGAGAATGAAGAACTCAAGAAGGAAATGGAAACACTGAAAAGATCTCATCTACCCCGCCAATGGGGATTATGAAGGCATCTGAAGGAGGCAAGAAAAGCAAGCCTTCAACAGAGTGAAGAGGCATTTGGGACTCACATTGGAATACAGGCAAGGAGAAGCCCATATGCTAGGAACACGAAGAAGAGACAATATGGGAAAGGTGCTGGATAATCCCACACCAAGCTCTACCAACCCTGTGGAAGATTCCTACAGTGGGATACCCCTGGAGATGGCCCAGGACACAGATATCAGAAACACAATCATGAACATACTTAAAGCAATGCAAGATTTTAAAGAGCAAATCAAAGAATTAAGAAAAGAGAATGAAGAACTCAAGAAGGAAATGGAAACACTGAAAAGATCTCATCTACCCCGCCAATGGGGATTATGAAGGCATCTGAAGGAGGCAAGAAAAGCAAGCCTTCAACAGAGTGAAGAGGCATTTGGGACTCACATTGGAATACAGGCAAGGAGAAGCCCATATGCTAGGAACACGAAGAAGAGACAATATGGGAAAGGTGCTGGATAATCCCACACCAAGCTCTACCAACCCTGTGGAAGATTCCTACAGTGGGATACCCCTGGAGATGGCCCAGGACACAGATATCAGAAACACAATCATGAACATACTTAAAGCAATGCAAGATTTTAAAGAGCAAATCAAAGAATTAAGAAAAGAGAATGAAGAACTCAAGAAGGAAATGGAAACACTGAAAAGATCTCATCTACCCCGCCAATGGGGATTATGAAGGCATCTGAAGGAGGCAAGAAAAGCAAGCCTTCAACAGAGTGAAGAGGCATTTGGGACTCACATTGGAATACAGGCAAGGAGAAGCCCATATGCTAGGAACACGAAGAAGAGACAATATGGGAAAGGTGCTGGATAATCCCACACCAAGCTCTACCAACCCTGTGGAAGATTCCTACAGTGGGATACCCCTGGAGATGGCCCAGGACACAGATATCAGAAACACAATCATGAACATACTTAAAGCAATGCAAGATTTTAAAGAGCAAATCAAAGAATTAAGAAAAGAGAATGAAGAACTCAAGAAGGAAATGGAAACACTGAAAAGATCTCATCTACCCCGCCAATGGGGATTATGAAGGCATCTGAAGGAGGCAAGAAAAGCAAGCCTTCAACAGAGTGAAGAGGCATTTGGGACTCACATTGGAATACAGGCAAGGAGAAGCCCATATGCTAGGAACACGAANGGAGTCCAAAATGACAACTCCAAAGAAATTAGACTGTTTTCTTCTCACCCACTTGTGCCCCTTTCCCAAAGCCCAGGGAACAAACTGCGGAAGAGGAGGCGTGGTAGATTGTAAGGGCTGTGGAGAGATAGGGGTGAATCATGAGACTACAGGAATATAGTCTGGACACCTGATTGATCAACATGCCTGTGCATACAAGCTTCTCCAACTGGACTATGGGAACCTTGGGTTGTTCAAAATTTGGACATAGATACTTGCAAAATGCACCAATTACTTAATTGTATGACATACTGAGTAACATCAGTGTTTTCTGCAAACAACTGTGTCATTGTATTGTAGAATCCCTTAAAAATAAAAAAAAATAAAAAATAAAAAAAAAAAGAAATAACGTAAAAGAGAAAATGTTTATTCTAGCCCATGGGTTCAGAAGTTTTAGTTCTCATCGTGGGAAAGGCAGGTCACAGTACATGACAACGGGAGTTTGCAGCAGTGGCTATGCACATGTTGTAGGATTGGGAAACAGAGACGGCAGGCCAAACCGGGAGCAGGTATACCCTTCAAAGACCTGACCCTACTGCCAGCCAGGGCCTACCTCCTAAAGGCTCCATAGCTTTCCCATACAGTGCCACCAGCTGGGAAACAAATATTCAAATTACGATCCTGTGGCAGCGTTTCAGATTCAGAGTGTAATAGAATAGAGGAAGGAAGGAGGGAGGGAGAGGAAGGAAAAAAAGAAAGTGGGGGAGGAGGAGGAGGAGGAGGAGGAGGAGGAGGAGGAGATACAGTATTAGTCAGGTGGACATTTCAGTAGAGAATGGACAGCTCAGCCAGGCAGAGAATGAGGACTGAGGACACAGTCACATCTCTAAATACTTGGACAGACTGAGACCAAGGGGGAAGCATCTTTTGTTACTGATAGCAAGACAGCACCAGAGAAGACACATGCTGAGCTCCAGCACAGGAGACAGAGAAGGGTCAGCACAGGGAATTCAAAGTTTGTTTGAGCTTCCATATGGATGACTAAGAAAATCACTGAAGTGTCTGACAGCCTATTAGAGATCAGACCATGTTTTCTCTAAGACAGATGGGAGCCCTGGATAGAATTTAAGTCCAGTTTCTAGGACTTTTTTTTTTTAATTACAGGCTTGTATACTTGAATTTGTATTATGGAATTCCTCTTGTTTGAACCATAATAGCTTGAATGTGGAAAAAGCTATTTATTGTCTTCTCTCTTGACAGGTGTATCACAAATCTCTGAAGTCTTCAACACTGGTCCCCATTTTGTTACCTTATTTGATTCGTCTCATGAGGTAGGAAAAGGCAAACACCGGAGTTTCCCCTCTTGCAGATGAAGAAACCAAGGTTTGAAGAGATAAGAACATGTTTCTAAAAGTGACAGGATTTGTAAATAGCCAGGGCTTTGAACTCCTGATTCAATGCTTGTTCTATACCATAACTTCTGAGGAAAGGTTCCAAAATTCCTGCCATCCATTATACCATAACTTCTGAGGAAAGGTTCCAAAATTCCTGCCATCCACTTGAGTGTCTTTTGGTTTTAATATCTTCCAGGTTATACAACCCAAGGTTTGGAAGCTAACCCATCATTTGGATTAAGGTGTAAATACTTCTGCTTGTGGATTATTGTGAAATTAGTGTGTGTGTGTGCGTGTGCACGTGAGCATGAGCACGCATGTGTGTACATCTGTGTGCACATGTCAGGGAAGGGGAAATTCTAAACTCATTTTGAAGTATGAAACTTTTTGTGTCTTTCAAAGTGCAGGATAGCATAGTGGCCAAAAGCATTGGCTCACGGTTGCATAGAAGTTCTGTCCTTTTCTACTCAGTGTCTTGCCTGTAAAATGGTGATAGAATCTATTTTAAAGGGAGGCTTGGAAAACTAAATAGAGTTATCATTGGAAACTACCTGACTCTCTGACCTTCCAGTTGTAAGTGTACAAAACATACTTGGCACTCTCACCAGCCAACACAAGCAGTACCTGTCGAAGGGTGGCCCTAAATGGCTGTTCTATTTCCTGGATCCAGATAATGTCAGGAAGACTTTAGCTGTTTGAGTGTCATCTGTTGGGACAGGCATGGCCTGTATAGCTACTATTGTAACCTTGGGGAAAAGCCAGTCAGGGGGAAATGGAGGAGTGATGGATATAAAAACAGGGCTTGGAAAAGCGTGTGGGTATGACAGAATGATAGAACTGGCACACAAAAGGATTGTTCTTAAAAAAATGTGTTATCATCTCAGAGGAAAGAATGTAGCGAAGGCTGGGGGATCCAGCTTATGGGAGTGATCCTCTCCAAGCAGTGGAGCTGCAAGGGCAGCTTACAGTAAGAGCCCTGAGGAGCAAAAGCAGGCTGAAGATGTGCAGCCAGGTCGATGGGCATGGGGCAGCTACCCCCAGCCCTGGAAAGAAGGACCAATGTTCTGGCATCATTTCTGTTGCTGCAGTAAAATACCCCAATGGAAAGTAACTTAGGGGAGAAAGGATTTATCACAGTTACAGTCCGTCGCTTTGAAGAATTCACAGTGTATTGAGCTTGAGATGGCTGGCCACATCACATGCACAGTCAACAGCAGAGAGAGATATGTGCGTGCTTACTTAGTACTCAGCTAGCTTTCTCTATTCTTATAGAATCCTGGGCCATATATATTATCATAACAACCTTGTGAGGTAAAGGCACGATTATCACCCTCACATTAAAAATTAGAAAACCGGGGCTCAAAATCCTACAGCTGCGATGGGGTCAGCATTCAAACTGAGGGCACAGCTATGTAGTCTATGCTCTTTACCATTAACAGTCACCCTCTGTTTGACTCTGTACTTTAAGAGTTTGCTTTGCAGCGTCCGAACTGTAAACTTTCAAACCAGGACCTCCCTGGTGTACACCTGTACATTCATATTTTTTAAATTACACAAAAGACACTTCTGTGAATAAAAAGATGAAGATCATCACAATTCTACCCTTGGCCAGGGGGATATATGTAGAATTTTCCAGAAGCCTAGTAAATGTTCTATCTGTATGAAGTTTTCCATCCTCACCTTCTATTCTTATGAGATAAAATAAAAGCCCTTAGTTCATTTATTTATTAACTCTCACAAAAATGTTAATGGTAGTTGACTGTATGTATATAAACCATTTTTCTTGGTACAAGGAGCCGTGGAACTTAAACATGATACATGACGGGGACAGTAGCAAGCAAGTAAATAACATGTCAGGTACTGATGAAAGCTATGAAAAAAAGAATGCAAGGTAGAAGGGTAGATGTTGGAGTTGGACAGACTGAAAATGAATGACTGACTTAGACAGGGATGTTTGGGAAGATGTCCCTTGTAAGGTAAGGAGACGCAAGATGCAGAGAACGATGAGTGTTTGCACTCAGTTGCTTTCCTTCTAGAAAGTCCCTCACAGACAGCCCCAAAGATGTTTCCACAATGATTCTAGATCCTGTAAATAGGATAATCAATATAAACCATCATAGAAAAAAATTCTGATTATCAGGGAAAGTGTACTCTAATCAGACGAAAATTACATGTACAAAGTCCCTGAAGTGGGAACAGCTTGGCAGATTGCCCAATAGTAATCGGGGAGTTGGTTAGAGAAGAAAAGAGGAGGCCAGGACACATCTATGCAGTACCTTAAAGGACTAGGTATATATTTGTATTTCACGGTGAAATGAGACAGCTTGATAAAGTAGTAAAGAGAGAAACAACATGATCCGACTTGGGTTTTAAAAGAAGCAATTTAGGGGCTGGAGAGATGGCCTAGCGGTTGAGAGCGCTGACCGCTCTTACAGAGGACCTGGGTTCGATCCCCAGCACCCACATGGCGGCTGAGAACCGTCTGAAACTCCAACTCCAGGAGAACTCCAGTTCCAGGGGAATCCGACACCCTCTTCTGACCTCCGCGGCATTGCACGACACGGGTGCACAAACCTACATGCAGACAGCACACTCATACACATACAAAAATAAATAAAATTAAATTAAAAATTATTAAAAAAAAAATAAAAAAAATAAAAGAAGCAATTTAAATATATTTTATTTATTACTTTGATTTTATGTGTATGAGTATATTGCCTGCATGTAGGTAGGTGCACACATGTTGTGCAGTGCCCACGGAGGTCAGATGAGGGTGTCAGATCCCCTGGAACTGGAGTTACAGGTGGTTGTTAGCTGCCACGAGGGTACTGCGAATTGAACCTGGGTCCTCTGCAAGGGCATCCGGTGTTCTTAACCTTTGAGCCCTCTCTCCCAGCCCCTAAAAGAAGTGATTTAAAAGAGGAGGGAGTGGTAGAAATTACCACAGTAATCCTTGGGCTTGGATCAAGGAGGTAGCATGGAAATGGCAAGACAGATGTGGCTGAGCTGTGAATGTTTACTGATTCCTGGTGGAATGTACTTAAAGTCATGAGACCAGATCAGCTCACCTAGGCAAGCCCTATAGCTAGAGGTCCAAGAGACTCAAGGAGTACTTTAGGATACTTCAAAAATGAAAACTAAGGAGAAAGGAGGAGGGCCGAGGGAAGAGACACAGGAGTAGTCAATGAGGTGAGAACTCTGTCAAATCCTGCCAACAGGCTTAGCCTATAAGGTAGAATATGAGCCGCTGTTGGCCAGCCTGGACATTACTAGTGACCTGGGGGAGGCTAACTTCAGTGCAATGGATATGGCTAGAAGCCTAATTGGAAAGAGATCCAGAAAGATGAAGTACAGATAACAAACACACATATATATTTCATTTTAACTTAACTCTCAAACTGATCACAGATCAGGAGTCCTAAGTGGAAGCATCAGTGGAGTTGAAAGGGTTAACATTTTGTGATGTTTCATTTTTCTTTCTTTCTAGTTATTATTTTTTTAGACGGGATCTTGTTAAGGAGCCCAGACTTGACCTTGAACTTCTGATATTTCTTTCTGAGTATTGGGATTATACATATGTGCCCAGCCAGTTCAGGAGGTTTCTATGTAGATGGAACTACTCAATAGGGATACACCGATGACTGTACATGGGTCAACTTTGAGATGAGAGCTGATGGGTTTCCAGGGCACAAGGGAAGAGTTGGTACTAGAGACATTGTGGGAAGGTCTTGCTCGAGGCATGTAGAGTCGAGGTTATACAGGCAAAGAGGTGAGGACGTTGTCAGGAGGCTTGAGTTGGCTTTGCTTTTTTGATGACTTTGGTGTTTTGTGGAAATGGGAAGGAAACCTGTGAGGTGGCTGAGGAAGACTGCCTTTTACTTTATTTTACTTCACTGAATAGCTAAGAAGTTTAATTAAAAAATTTCCCTTCAGCCAGGCGTGGTGGTGCACGCCTTTAATCCCAGCACTTGGGAGGCAGAGGCAGGCAGATCTTTGTGAGTTCAAGGCCAGCCTGGTCTACAGAGTGAGTTCCAGGACAGCTGGGGCTACAGGGAGATCCTGTCTCGAAAAGACAAAAAAATTTCCCTTCATGTTTAGCTTTTTAAAACATCAATAATCACTATAATATGTGTACATGACTCTTCTTTTGCTGCTAAGGAAGGAAGCACAGAGCTCTGCTCATGCTAGGCAAACACTTTAGCAGAAAACTACATCTTCAGTGGTACTTGAAGCTTCATGTACAGTTTTGAGGGAGAACTAGGCCATTTCAGCCATTATATTTGAGACAGTTATCTTCCTAATCAAAACACCATACACTGATGGCAACCGAAAACGCCATCACCCTCACGGGCAACATAAAATAGGGTCTTGTTTACATTATATTCACTTAAAAATGTATGGTTGTATTTCCTTAGTCTGTAACCATTTTTCCTTTTTATATGTTGAAGACATTCACTTCGCTTCCAAAATGTTAATATGAGAAGTGGCCAGGAGTCCAAGGATTTATCTCCCATCCCTTTACACATTTTTCTGGTGTGTTTTCGAGACAGGATCTCCCTGTAGCCTCAGCTGTCCTGGAACTCACTTTGTAGACCAGGATGGCCTTGAACTCACAGAGATCTGCCTGCCTCTGCCTCCCAAGTGCTGGGATTACAGGTGTGTACCACAATGCCTGGCTTCCTTTACATATTTAAACAACATCTTCTTCAATGGACTCCTTAGTAGCTGTTCTCAGATTACTTTTCCCAATACAGTGATTGTCAAGCTTGTACACGTATCAGAATCTTCTGGAGAATGGTGAAAACCCCGAGTGCTTGAGGGACCTTACTCCTGCGGCATCTGATTCTGTGGGTTTGGGATGGAGCCTCAGCAACTTCCTTCCTACAAGGTGGTATCAATGCTGCAGACTTAGGGGAGCACACTTTGAGAAACACTATCCTAGTAGATTCTGCTAACCATTCAGTCCCAGTAATTTTTGAGTGAGGGCCAGATAGCTGTGAGGCCTCTCTCTGGGCCTTCAGGGGGAAGAGGAGGATGATATCGAGGAGAACGGCTTACTAGCTTACTCCACTCCTTTCTCTTGCCAACAGAAGCTCCTCAGTGACTCCAGACAGAGGAGACCATGAGCTGGGTGGACCTTTGGTTTCTCCTGCACAGCATCTCTGATAATTCTTGTGTCTGTCCTGGTCCCAAACCAGTCATGACTGTAGCATCCCCAGGGTGCTTTCGTGTTTCAAGTCTTGATCCCTTGTGTCCCTGCCCACCCTCCTTTCACCCAAAATTGCCGTTCCCAGCTCAGATCCCTGATCTCTGCCTTTCCCCTGTCTGCTGCCAGTTGCTCCCAGTGAGCCCTTGCTACAGGATAGATGGGCTTTACAATAACCCTGGCAGGCTGCTGTGGGTGAGGGCCTCCCCTTTGAGTCTGGCGAGCCTTTGATTTCTAGACAGATTAGCAGCACACAGACGCAAAGCCTACGGGAAAAGATGGGAGGAAAGGACCAGTTCTCCACATGACACATGCCTGTGGTACACCATGACTGGCAGGTAAGAGGAAAAGCTATTTGTAGCTCCCAGCAAGCTACACACTCTTTCTAAAGAACCTGCACAGTCTAAAAATACCACAAAGAGTGAGAGTGAGAGAAAGGAAACTTTAGCATGGAATATTTTCAAAAATTTAAAAATAGAAAGGCCTTCAGTAAATGAGAGTCACCAGTTGCTGGCCCGCTCACCACATATGAGGCTTTCAGGATTCTCTCAGTAGATAGCTAGTGGCCAGTGTGACAGGAATAGTGACATTATTTCTGGGAATGGATTCAAGCCACCAATAGATGGACAGCTGAGTCAACTGTGGAAAAATGAAAGTACGAAGTGGTGGGCTGCATTGATTGAGATTGACAATAAACCAGTCTGGGAACTAATGAGATACAATAGGTGTGAGGCTCACCTCTGATTTGATGAACCACTTTGTCAGGCTTGCTTAGCCTCAGTCTCCAATCAGTGATACTGCGTACACTGACTCTGCACATCTTCTTATTAGGTTACTGAGATTCTGTGTCCCCTTCCCTCTACAGGCCTCTTCATTCAGTTGAAGCCCTTGTAGGGGAACAGTATGTTCTGCTTCATTCTTGCTGCTTTTCTTAGGAAATAAATGTCCTTCCCACGAATGAGCTGCCCTGATCAGAGATCTCATAAGAAAATAGATTTTGGCCTAGCCTTGGCAAGATCTTGGGGTATGGGACGCTGGGTCATATCAACAGTCTAGAAAGTCTGCCTTTGGTAACTGATCATGAACAGGACAAACTTAACTCTGTTCTCTGAGGGAGTCAAAAGTTCAGTGGGGAGGAGATGAAAATAGGAGCACAAGTTCTCCAAAAGGTTCCCGAGGAGCTGAGGGCAGAGATATGGACTGCAGGCCCAGAGGCAATCAGGTTTATTTTCCAATTCCTGTACAATAGCTAAGGCAGAAAGAATGGTCAGTAAATGTTTACTTATTGAATAAATAGGTAATGGACTAGGTTGGCATTCATGCCAAAGTCAGGAACTTACTGTCAAGGTTGTTGGATTCAGCTGGAGATGTTTCTGTGATAAGCTCAATGAATTGTTTTAGGATACACCAAGGACTTGAAGGTTATTGCCTCAACTGTGCCTTGTCACACATGCTTAATCATCAGGTTACCACCTGCATGCCAGGGGTCAGCGCCAGCTAAATCCAGAGAGACAGGTGGCAGGGGCACTGTGTCAATGATGTCACATTCCTAAGCATAACTGTAAGCTTCTCTCAATGTCTAATCCAGTCCCACTCAGACTGTGAGCAGTGTTACCAGGCCTGTGTATGTGTTTGCAAATGCCTCTTCTCAAAGACAAATTAGGCTGATAAACATTATGATTTGCTGAATTTCCATAGCATTCTGAGAATTTTACAAGGCCCCACAGCATGGATATGTTAAGAGGTGAAAATTTTATTATATTAAAAACACTCCACCCAGGCATAGTGGAGCACATCTGTAATCCCAGCACTCAGCAGGCAAAGGCAGGCAGATCTCTGGGAGTTCAAGGCCAGCCTGGTCTACATAGTGAACTCCAGGCCAGTTGGAACTAAAGGGAGACCCTGCCTCAAAAAGACAAAAAAAAACCCCAAACACCCAAAACCTTTAGGGGTACATTGAAATACTCAGATAAACAGGTAACCTGATTAAAATTTCCCTGTCAGGTTGTTGACTTGGATGGAAGACTGGAGGGTTTTCTAATGTCCTTATAATGTGAATCCCTTAACGGGCTCTAGAATTAACCCATCACTTATTTTCGGACTTTGTAATTTTGGTATATGGGCAGAGGGTATGTATGCACATTTTAGAGTAATATAAAATTAAAAAGGAAAAATGTGAATTCCAAAATATGATTTGAAATTAGCATACATTTTATTTTCAGATGTCATAATTTTGGTATATTGTGTGACATATGTATATATGCATATTTTGGAGTAATACAAATTGGAGGGAGCAACAACAAAAGGACTGGGACAAAGAGCTGACTGAAACAGTAAACTTCTCCCCAAAACAATAAACCTCTGCATAGAAAAACTTTAAAAAGACTCAGAAAGCTGGGTTTGGTGGTACATGCCTGCAATCACACCACTCAGGAGGTAGAGGCAGGGAGATCTCTGTGAGTTCAAGGCCAGCCTGGACTACATAGTGAGTTCCAGGACAGGTGAAGCTACAGGGAGACCCTGTCTTAAAAAGACCAAAAAAAAAAAAAAAGGACTCAGAAAAAGATATAAGACATGTATAGCAGAATGCATGAACTCGAGTGGAGTGTGGGGCATGGAAAGGAGAATGAGTCTAAATTGGACTGAGAAATGTTGTGTGAAATGCATGAAACTTCAATAAAAATATTAATAAAAAGTTAAAAAAACAGAATATTAGGGATTGAAATTTATTTATCATTTTATTTCTGTAGTTTTTTTTCTTGAATACTGGGAAATATTTTAAAACATCACTAATTTTACACACTATATATTGAGACAGAGTCTCCCTTTATTCCCAGCTGGCTTAGAGCTTACTCTGTAGACCAGGCTGGCCTTCTATTCACAGAGATCCACCTGCCCCTGCCTCCCAAGTTCTAGGATTAAAGGAGTGTGCCACCACGCCCAGCAATAAATATATTTTTAACAGAAAAGAAAGAAAAGTGTTGTTAGTGATAATTCAGAAAGATGGTATCTTGTGTATAGCTTCTTAAAAATATTTTTTAATATTGGGCATAGATTTTTTTAGGTGTACCTAAGACTAGGAGGCATTTAATTCAATATGTAAGATTCAGGGGACCTCAGTGACTTTCTCAAAAGCCATTAGCAATTTAATGCATCATATTCTTAAAATTAGTAACTTTGACTTAGAATGCAAGACAAGCTCATAGATCCTTCCATGGTACAACATTGCTGTTCCTGTTCATGGCTGAGTATCCATGATTTCATGGAAGGTTAGGAATATTAGAAAAAGAATATTATTTAGATGTCTTGAATGGTGTCAGGTAGTTCATATACATGAGCATACTAATTCTTTTTTTTTTTTTTTTTTTTTTTTGGTCTTTTTGAGACAAGGTTCTCCCTTGCTCTGTAGTCCGGAACTCACTCTGTAGACCAGGATGGCCTTGACTCACAGAGCCTCAGCCCTGCCTTGCCTCCCAAGTGCTAGGATCAACGGCATGCACCACCACACCTGGCTTATAATAATTCTTTTTTTAAATTTTCTAATTGATGCTTGTGTATTTCATACATCATTTTCCAATTCAGTTCCAGGCATATTTCCCCTCCTTCCCCTCCCCACCCCACCCCATCCTAGATCATGCATTCTGCCATAACTGTCCTGCATCTTTCTCTCAGATTTTTTTTTCATTTTTTAGCAATAAGTGATAATTTATGAGTACAAGCATCCTTCATGTAAAACCAATTTGCAAGCAGTTGTGCCCAAACCCACACAGCCCCTTGGTCCTACCATCCAGCAGGGGGGGGGGTTGTATGTTCAATCAAGTTGATCAAATGAGTGTCCAGGCTATATTGCTGTAGTTTCACCATTTACCCCAATCGCAGCCCTTACATTCTACCTTGACCCCTCTTTCGCAGGTTGGTCGCTAGGCTTAGAAAAGGGGCTCAGGTAGATGAGAAGCAAAACAGTCTACTTTCTCTGGAGCTGTTGTCTCAGACTCTGGTCAATTCTGGCTGTTTCCTTTCATGGGCTGACAGTTTGTCCAGGAATAACCTTTCGATCCTACTAATGAAGCACAAGCAATTAGATATATAGGTATTTAAACAGTACTAATTGTTATGGTAGGTTACTTTGGTATAGACACAGATGTTTGGATGGTATATTAATCCATGAATTACATTTTTTTCTGTTAAATATGACAGGGTCTTACTGTGGCTTATAACTTCTCCTAACCATTAGAGGATGTAAGCTTGTGGCATCAGCCGTGGGTTATTCCTCCAAGGAGAGAGCTAATAGCCAATTAGATTTGGGATATACAGGCATATGGCTGCCTCTGCTGCACAGTATTTCCAGGTATAACTAATTCTTAAAGTATTCTTTTAAAGTGGGAACTAAAAACAAGATTTTTAGTTGAGTAAACCAAAGTTCAAATACTTCCCTAGACCAGCACCTGATATTAAGCATATTAATATGACTTAAAGAAAAAAAAATATCCTGGTCTACATTATCATACTCCATACTACTAGGTAGATTCATTCAGGGAAGTAAATAAATAAGCCAAACATTGCTCTTATGTCACATACCAGTGTACAAGGGTACTGAGTTAAGAGAAGGGAGAGAGGCTACAGTGGCCTTGGAACATAGTCGAAGCCTGTATATACCTTCTATGACGTCAGGGAAGCCCAAGCAAAACTAATCCTAACAAAGTCCTAGTAAGGAGTCCTAAGTCTTAGGACAGTAATCAGCCTTTGCCTCTCTGTCATTTCCTACCTTCTTCTGTTCCATCTTTCGCAAATACATACTTTGAATGAGGACAGCTTTCTCTAGTACCAAAAGGGCTCCTATGATATTTTAAGAATGGCTGGAGAAATAAAACAATCTTATTTTCATGAGTCCCAGTGTGTGAAACAAGCAAGCACCAATAGATCGAAGTTAAAAGAAGTCAAGCCACTTTAAGCCACTTATGAAGCCACACCCCTGTAATCACAGCACTTGGGAGATGGAAGCCAGAGGAACAGTTTAAGGTCATCTTTGGCTACTTTGCTACTCATGGCCTGGTTAACAGGAGACTCTCTGTCAGAAAGAAAGAAAGAATGAACAAGAAAGAAAGAAAAAGAAAGAGAGAAAGACAGAAAGAGAGAAAGCGAAAGAGAAAAAAGAAAGGAAAGAAAGAAAAGAAAGAGAAACAGGAGAAAGGGAGAAAGGGAGAAAGAAGAAGGGAAGAAGAGAGAAAGAGAAGATGAAATGAAGAAAGAGACAGGGAGGAGGGGAGGGAGGGAAGATCACTTCAAACTAAAAGGAAGAACAAGCTTCCTAGCAAGTGCATGTGTGGGTCTGTGGGGTGAGTTGCTTCTCAATGAGCAAAGTTCTTTTCCTAGGACATTCCATTTTTAAGATATTTTTACAAAATATTTTATTTATTTATTTATTTATTTATTATTTTATGTGTATGAGTGTACTGCCTGCATGTGTGTAGGTGCACCCATGTTGTTCAATGCCCATGGAATCAGAAGAAGGTGTCAGACTGCCCTGGAACTGGAGTTATGGATGGTCATTAGCTGCCACGTGGGTCCTGGTACTCTTAACTGCCGAACCATCTCTCCAGCCTTTCCTAGGATATTCTGGAAGCACCTTGTGATGTGGATACATTTTGTATTGGATAATCTCCAGTGGCTTAAAGGGTCTTGACATATGGTACCAAGGGTGAAACAATCAATAGTTGATGGGATCCTTTGTCTTTTCTAATATGTCATTGAGCAATACCTTTGTTTAGTGTGTACAACATATCCATCAGTACTGATGGGCAATGTTAGAGAGCCTCAATCTGTCCTCAGTTAGAAATAGATTTAGTTTTCAGGGCTGGAGAGATGGCTCAGCGGTTAAGAGTGCCAACTGCTCTTGCAGAGGACCCAGGTTCAATTCCCGGCACCCACATGGTGGCTGAGAACCCTCTTTAACTCTAGTTCCAGGAGAATCCAGGAGAATCTTTAAATCTAGTTCCAGAATCCCCTTCTGACCTCCACAGCATTGCATGACACAGGTGCACCAACCTACAGGCAGACAGTACACTCATACACATAAAAAAAGAAATAGATTTAGTTTTTATCTATGCTAACTCTAGTAGACAACTCAGTGCCAAAAAAAGAGGATTTGGGGTGCAAGACCCAAGTCAAATGACTGCAAGTGGCTCTACTTGTTGTATAGGAGACTGAAGAGGGAAGAGTAGGTCTACTACTGCTGGCTGCAGATGGCCCAGCTCAGGTCATCTACGACTGGAGCTAGAAAAAGGCATACATGCCATGTGGATGGTCAGATCATTACCTTTTTTGATTTGCTTGCTTTTTGTTTTTGTTTGTTTTTGTTTTTGAGACAGTTTCTCACTATGTAGGCCTAGCTGACCTGAAATTCTCTATGTAGACCAGGCTGGCCTTGAACTCACAAAGATCCACCTGCCTCTGCCTCCTTACTGCTGGGACTGAAGGCATGTGCCACCACGCCTGAACCAGATAATTGCCTTTTAAGGTGTCTTCCAATCAGTGATTCTATGATTTTGAATGAGGAACTCTTTTTTTTTAAACATTTTTTATTGATGCTTTGTGCATTTCATACATCATTTTACAATTCAGTTCAGGCATATTTCCCTTTCCCTTTCCCCCCCCCCCCCCCCCCACCCCCAACATTCATTCTTCCATAACTGTCCTGCATCTTTCTCTCAGGTTTTTTTTTCATTTTTTAGCTATAAGTGATAATCCATGAGTACAAGCATCCTTCATGTAAAACCAATTTGCAGGCTGTTGTGCCCAAACCCCCACAGCCCCACCTTCCAGCGGGGGGTGAGGGGTTGTATGTTCAATCAAGTTGATCAAATGAGTGTCCAGACTACATTGCTGTAGTTTCACCATTCACCCCAATCGCAGCCCTTACATTCTACCACGCCCCCTCTTCCGCAGATTATTCCCTAGGTTTAGAAAAGGGGCACAGGTGGATGAGAATCAAAACAGTCCACTCTCTCTGGAGCTGTTGACTTGGACTCTGGTCAATTCTGGCTTCTTTAGCAGCAGAAGCTGTGCCCACTATCAGGTTTTTAGGTGAGGATTATACTTAGAATCCAGAAATCTACTTATGAGTATGTATCCAGTAGAAATGGGAGTTTCATATCTTCCACAAGACACTTTGGAGACTATGCATAATGTTCTACAACTGGAAATACAATGTCCTTCAGTAGCAGACTGGTAGGTAAATACTGTTTCATAGAATGAAACACTATATACCAATCAAAAAGTAGTGACTCCTAATATGTGAAGCAATGTTGACATGGCTTGTAGACATAATTTTGAGTGGAAAAATTAGACAAAGAGAGATACTGCATGATTCCATTTATATGAATTCTCCAAATATAAAAAATAATCTATGGCAGAGTAAGTATGAATAATTATGTTTAGGGAAAGAGTGTTAACCGAGGCGGCACATGAAAGACAATTTTGAGATTAGTGGGAATGTTCGGAATCTTGCTCTGATGGTGAATAAACAGAAAAATTTATGCAACTGTGATTTTTCAAGTTTTACTATATATAAGGCACATCCCAATTTGAAAAACAGACTTGGTTTCTTTTGCCTAGACTGGGTTATACTCTGGATTCTTCCAGCATTCTGTGTTGAAGGATTTTCCTTCAACACAGAATTATCCTAATCTGCTACTTTGATGAACTGATTATTTAAAAAATTGTATTTATTTATTTTATGAGTGTTATGTCTGCATATATCTAAGTGTACCCGTGCCATGCAGTGCCCACAGAAGCTAGAAGAGGGCATTGGATCTCCTGGAACTGGAGTTAGGGATGGTTGTTAGCTTCCATGGTGGGTGCTGGGATTTAAACCTGGGTCATCTGCAAGAGCAGTCAGTTCTCCTAACCACTGAGCCATCTCTCCAACCTCTGAACTGATTCTTAAACAAAAGAAATCATAGTACTGATAAAAGCATAACCACTAATCGTGGAAGATACTCAACAACATATAATTATTATATGAATTTCAAAATTCCTTGAATGAAATTTTTGCTTCCAAAGCTGAGTAAGTCTACCTCTATTGCTTATTTTGTCGATAAGATGCTTTTTGTCTTTGGGCCCGGGGGGGGGGGGCTCAGTTTTCTCATTGATAAATCGAAGAATCATTCACTAATTCATCAAACAAATATCTAGCTTCTTCTATGTGTAAGTCACATATTAGGTCTGCATGTGAAACAAATCACTCTCATGCAACTGAGAGATTTGACTAAGTATTTGACACATGCAATTTTATAACAAAAATGGCTGGAGTAATACAAGAATTTGTTATTAGGACATGACAATTCTAATCAATGCCACATTCAACACAACAAGCTAATTCTTCACCCCAGGAAATTAATAATATGGCTAAAATGTTGTTCTTGGTCTTCAGTGGATATAAATATTTATATCTAATTGGGAAATTGACTTTGTACTGAGATTTTCTATTTCCAACATCCCTTTAGATGGCAATATGTTATGAATTGAGAAAGATTTAACATATAGTCTAGTGAGTTGGATATAATACAGTTGTTCAATATTTGGAAATCAAATGTGTTCTGTGCCGGTTACATTTCCATATATCAGAAAACTACAAAATGAGTAAGTCACAAATGGAAAAGGCAGGTATAGTATCACATTATGTTTATAGGATTCTAAAACGTGCAAATGAATAACATGATTGTTTCTGGATATATAGAGGTACTTATGATAAAAGTATCAAACCATGCCTGCCTATAAGCAGTATCAAATTATAGGAGAGTGTGTCTTACCTTGGTTATCCCTACAGCAGAGCCTAAGACCAGGATTTTGGTGCACGATATTTATGGGCTAAGGTGTAATCCCAGGGAGCAGGAAGAGAGAAATGAATAAACTGGAAGAGGTGGGGCTGGAGAAATTGCTCAGGTTAGAAGTATGTATTGTTTGTGGCATCAGCCATAACATCTCCGAACCTGTAGAGGATGTAAGCATCCTCTGCAGGTTAGGAGATGTTATAAGCCACAGTAAGACCCTGTCATATTTAACAGGGGGGAAAAATGTAATTCATGGATTAACATATCATCCAAACATATGTGTCTATGCCAAAGTAACCTACCATAACTATTAGTGCTGCTTAAATACCTATATATCTAATTGCTTGTGCTTCATTAGTAGGATC
>VZQC01005960.1:2736561-2756180 GCA_009823505.1 Rhizomys pruinosus
AGGGAGAGGGAGAGGGAGAGGGAGAATGAATGAGAATTAAAAACAAACAAAAACCCTTAAAATTAAAAGTAAAACAGGAAAGATACAAGCAAAAAAGGATGTATTATTGAGTTCTCTGTTGCAGGCAGAAGTGCTCAACTCTGTCAATTGAGTACTGTCCGTCCTAAGGGCCTTCTACATGTAGTTGACCCTCTCTATCTGTGGGTCCCACATCCATGGGTTCAACCAAGTGGACAGAAAATACTAGGAAAAAAACCTATAGAATGCTCCAAAAAACAAAAGTTGAATTGATTTGTGTGCCAAGTACTATGTCAATGTGTGTCCCTCCTTACATCCTCAAGCTCTTTCTAGCTCATTCAAGCATCATTTGCCTTATATTTTGTTTATATTCTATGCATTTAATGCCTGCAATGTTTGCATCTCTAATGACAGTGTAGAGGCTTTGGAGTGATTATTTCCTAAATCATGTGCTATAACAACTAGTTACATAGCAGTCACATTATCTAAACAATTCTAAGTCATGTAAGGATGATTTAAAGTATATAAGAGTGTGATGGTTAATCTTGGTTGTCAATTTGATTGGATCTGGAATCAACTAACAGAAGTCCCTGTGGGGGGATATTTTGAAAGTTATAATGGAGGAGGAAGACCCTCCCACAGGGTGGGCAGCACACTCCAGTGGAGGCCCATATATAAAGAAGTCTGGGGGCAAAGCAGGGTTGCCTCTGGCTTGAGCACCTTTGCTCTTCATCAGTCCCTGTATCTACTCCATTGCTAGCTGCTGTTGCTGTCTGTCACTGACACTGGAACCCAGCCTCTTTGGCTTTCCAACATGGATTGAAAACCAATGATGCTACAGGAATTCTTCAAGCTTTTAGCCCAGATTGGAACTGCAAAGCATCCAGACTCATGGACTGAGCATCTATTGGATTCTCAGTGTCTTCAGTGGACACACAGCCAAGGCATACTGTGTTAGCCAATCTTATACATCCCCTTTGTAAGGCGTATTCATTCTATTTGCTATGTACCTCTAGACAACCCTGACAGATACAAGGAGTGTGTGAATAGTTTATATGCAAATGCAAAAATCATTTATTTATTTTTCTATTTTGTATCTATGTATGCTATATGTGTTTATATATGTTTGTGTATGTGCATAAGTGCATATATGTGTAGAAATTCTTTGAGAATTTTTTTACTTTAAAATTTTTTGAATTTAAAATTTTTTTTAATTTTTGAAAACTTCAGACATATATATTGTATCTTTGCATTGTTTCCAACTTTCCCAGTCCCCCCAACTTCTCCCATGTCCCCTCGCACTCCCTCCTGTGACCCTTCCAGTTTCTTATCCTTTTCTTTATTATTGTCACATATACTTACATTTATAAATATACATATATTTATAATTTATATATTTATACCCATTTACTAGTACTCATGTGTACCTGTGTTTGGGACTGTTCATTGAAGAGTGGAAGGAGCTTACAAGGGAGGGAAGATATAAAGCAGGTGGTATGTATATGGGAAATAGGAACTGATAGAGTAAGCAGGATGAAGTGAGGTGGGAGAACAGGGTACAGAAGGGAGTATATGGAGGGATAACTAACACTAAAGACATTTGAACAAGTCATGTGGAGACCTACTACTGTAGAAGCTTCCCAAAACGTATACATATATATGAATAAAAAGAGTTTAAATTGATTTATCGTATACTGGAGGGACAGTGCCTCTCCTAGACACTTAGGCCATCTGATGAAAACACCAGTGCCAGGAATGCATTTCCTCTTTTGGGCTGTTGACCAGCTGGATGCCATAGACCCTAAACAGTGCTGGCGATTGCCATTGCTCTTGGTTGCCTTGCAGAACTTGACAGTAAGATCGTATGCTGAAGACACGGCATATTTCAGTCTTAGGACATGAAGAAATTCAGCCGGTACTGACTTGGAAGTGCCATCCCCACTGGCTAGCTTTCATAGTGCTGGAAGGTGCAATGCACGATACTAGGGGAGAGAAGTGATCTTCAGCCTTACCCACCTGGGAGCCCTGTGAACTCCAATAATCCCCATCTTAGTTTTTGAGACAGGGTCTCCTACTGAGACTGGAGATTCCTATCTTAGCAAGACTGGCTGGCCAGTGAGGCCCAGGATCTGCTTGTGTCTACTCTCACTGAGCTCTGTGATTACAGTGTGCCAAACTTTGAATCCATGACCACTGTGAATCTGAACTCTGGTCCTCATGTTAGTGCAGCAAGCACTTCACCCAATGAGACAACTCCGTGACCCCTACTATGCAGATTTATATGAGATCTGAACATCTGTGGAGTGTGATATCTGTGTGTTGGTGACAGTCCTATATCCCATGGGGGATGACTGTGTACTGGTTCTATCTTCATTGGCTGATGTTTCTCTTGGAGATGTTAATTTACCCACAATTCTTTTATGTACTACTCTAAACAGTTTCATAGGAAATCTTTGTAGAGACTTCATGGGGGGGTCTGGAGGTGGGGTACTCTCAACATGGCTAAAAAAGAAGCTTGGAGCATATGACTTACCTTGCCAGCTGCATGTGTTCTATTTCTTTAACCCTGGAAACTAAGGGAATGGAACAGGATAATGAAAGGCTCTATAGGATGTTCATCTTGATCTTTTATTTCTTAAGAAAGTATGTGAAGAAAATATATTAAAGTGTGAATGCTTAACAAAGCTGGATAGCAGGTGTAGGGCTGTTTATTATATTATTCTTGCTACTTTTCTGTATTCTTGAACTATTTCAAATTAAAAAAATTAGGTTGCATCAGCATTAATTTGTTTCGGGGGAGCTCTGATTGAATAATTATGCGGAGCAGTTATGTGTCAAATAGTAATATAATTTGCCACTAGTTCTGAAATTAAGTTAATGTACCTAAGTATAATTTCGATGGAATTTGACTAACAAAATATTGAATTTTATCCAAAATGTCATGGTTTAATTTTTATTCTAGTTGAGAGATCTCACTTGATAAACTTTTGATTATATTTCCAGTTGTCTTACCAGAGCACTTTGTAAACAGGGAAGGGGGTGTGATTTATCCATTTTCTGGTTGGGAAACCTATAACTCTAAGGAATTTAGTAATTCATTTGAGATCACTCAGTGGTGGAGAGCCAGGAGAGCAACACAGAGCTCTGCCCTCTTTTGTGTCTATGATTGCCTCCTTGTTTTACCCAAATCTTTAGAAAATGATCTCAAGGACAATCTGGAGTATCTGGCTAAGCATAGGGGACTGGGGCAGGTGGGGGTAAGGCTTAGTCTTGACACTACAGGGTATCATAGTCTAGTAAAGATAGGAGCAAACAAACCAGCCATATCAGCTCATCCAACTCTCCCAACTGTGAGGCAATAGCCACAGTGGGTTGTGCCTCCAGAGTTTCAGCTGCCACAGCCACCACCACATAGCTGTTTATCAAGCATCCACTATATATGGGGACTGCTGTTAGCATTGCTCATTTCCAGACTGTGTCAAGGTTACCAAGTCCCTCTTAACCTTTTCTTAGTTGTACATGCACTGCATTTTGTCCCCTGAGGTCAACAGCTTTTTGTTCAAGGGCAGTTTGTTTGTAGCAGGAGGTTATTTCAAAGAGCAAGCAAGCTATGGACAAGCACAGTAACAGCCGCCAAGCCAATACAGCCCAACCTTGAGGGACACTCCCTCCCTTTTGTTGGGTTGCTTTGGAGATTTCATGGCTCCACGCAAGTCAAATATTTCAAGTGGTTGAACTTGGAACTTAGATTTAGAGCCTTACTTTTAGGAAAGAACTTGATCGGTTGTTTCAATGGTCAATGAGTAAATACTGTGGAATAACAGCAGTGGACCTCTGGGATTTTGACACTTATGACTAGAGGAAAAAGCCATTTGTACCCCTTGATTTACATGTAAAAAGCCCAGTGCAAAATTACAGCTGAAAGGTTTGTTTTTCTTTCTGCCTCTTCTAGCTGAATGACATTTTAATGAACACATTCTTATGTCACAAAGGCAAGTAACCTGGCCTCTGCTATGTATTTTCCAAATCCATCACTGAACTCAGGAGTGATTAAACACCCTTTTCCATCCTGGGGTCCTGAGAACTGCCCCCTAATTTCCAAACTACTCATACAGTTAGCATGTTCCATTTGGTCTTTGTGTTGTCAGGGCAAGAATTATCAGAACTAGGGAGCCCTGAATTCTCCAGGGGGAAGAAAAGGGCCACCAACAGCAGTCGATTCTCCAGTGGTTTCAGTGGGGACCCAGTTGGAGAAAAGCTGGGTACTTTTTTTCATCAAAGCCCAAATTCTTGCTCTTCTCCACCTTTCTTCCCTCCCTTTTCTCCCTCAAATAGCCAATTCTGCATACCAGTCTCCAAATTAGTCTCTTTCCTGAGAAACTGGACCTGTAACAATGCCTACAATAGATTGCCCTCTTTCCTTACATGCCCCTACGTTTTGAATCACTAAACCCATGAATACTGGTCTTCTCTAAGGAGAAGAGAAAGGAAAATTTCCAGGCCTTTCCAGTTTTCTGAGATACAGGGAAAGCAGGCTCCAGCTAGCCTCTGTCAAACACTGGGGTCATCTTCACAGGGGCGAGCGTGTAGTCAGGAACTCAGGGTAGAGACTGGCTCTTAAGGTAGTGGGCTTGTGGCCTGTAGAACATGTATCAACCAGAAAAGCCCAGTAATGAGCAGGTGCTCAGAGATGTTGGTCCAATAAGTGAATGAGTGGATGAATAGACAGGTGGCTGAACAACACCCACCTTCTAGTAGCGGCCTTTGAAACAGGAGCCTTCTACAGTCACCACCAACACATAGGTACAATTTTCTTGCATTTGAAAATCCGTAGTCCTTATGAGAGAAACTGCCATGCATTCACACTGAGAAAAGAGGATCCTTTATTGTAGGAACTTGAGAGAGGTAGGACTTGTGCTTCATTGCAACCACATGCTTCACAGAAGTCTGGCCTTCTTAGTGCAAGAGTCTGGTGCCAGCAAGCAGCGGGAGCAGGGAGCTCTGTGATACAGAAGTAGTAAGTAGCTTTGGATGTTTTTCATCTGAGAGCAGTCAAGATCCATGGCCCATCAGTCCTAGAAGGGACTTCTGGAGTTAAATTCATTGCCCTTGCCATTGTGCTTAATACTGATGAAGAAAGGAGGCAATTTAATCAGTCAAATCCTCACAGGCTAACTGGTCTGGGTGACCATGGTAGAGTCAGGTTATTGTCCAGCACTGGAAGCTCTTTGTTGACTTGTCTTCATTACTTATTGCAGTCCATTTGCCAAGCCTCCTTCCTTATACTGTGAATACCTGCCCTTTCTTTAAATACTTCCTTGAAAATCAACTTGAGTAGAAGCTGGGCTTGGTGGCATAGCTTGTCTTCAAAATACTGGAGAGTCAGAGGCAAGAGCATCAAGAGTTCGAAGCTATCTTTAACTACATAGCAAGGTCATTGCCATCCAGAGAGATATGAGACCCAGTCTCAAAACAAATAAGCAAACAAATAAACAGCAACCAAACTGAGGTACAACAAGGATGAAGTAAAATGAGACATTTTGTACTATCCAATTCAAAGGGTTTTGTCAACTTTACACACCTACATGTGGTATCTATAGCTACTACATATACAACGTTTCTATTCCCAAACTCGGCTCCCTTGGTTACATTTGCAGGCAAACCTCTCCAGTCTCTAGCCCCAGTAACTCATTAATCTGTTTTCTGTAGCTGTGGGTTAGTTTTGTTTGCTTTCAAATATGATAGAAATATATAAATGCAATCCTATACTGTGCTCTTTCCTGTTGTCTGCTTTCCTTCACTCAGCATAATTATTTTGAGATTCATCTGCTGTTTTGCATGCCGCCATAGTGTGTTCCTTTTTCTCTTTGAATAGTGTTTCACTGTATAGATGTATGAAAATACATTCATCCATTCCGTTGTTGGTAGACATTTGTGTTGTTGCTAATCTTTGGATATTATGAAGAAAACGTCTATGGATGTTCTTAAACAAGGCTTCCTACATTCATTCATGTATTTTCATTTCTTTTGAGTATATGCCCAGAAGTAGCATGACCAAGTCATATTTAACTTTAGGAACAGGTGCAAAAGCGGTTTCTAAAGAGGCTATATGATTTCATAGACTTACCAACCATTTAGTAAGTTCTGCTTGCTCTAGATTCTTGTAAATGCCTGATACTGTCAGGCCTTTCTCCTTCTTCCTCCCCCTCCTTTCTCTCTGCCTCATCTCTCTGTCTCTCTGTCTCTGTCTCTCTTTCTCTGTCCTCCCCTCCCTCTCTCCTTCACCCTCTCTCTCCTTGCAGAATTACAAATTCAACCCATGGCCTCATGTATGCTAGGCAAGCATTTTACTACTGGGCTATATCCTCAGGCAAGGTCGTTCAATTTTACTGGTTTTAGTAGGTATGCATAGCCACTACTGTGGTTTCAATTTGCATATTGACTAACAATGTCAAACATTTTTTTCATATACTTCTAGTCATATATATTATTCTCTGTAGATGTGTCTACTAAAGTGTTTTGCCCATTTTTATTGGTCGTGCTTGTATTACTATTGAATTATAAGAGTTCTATATTCTGGATGGAAGCCCTTTGTCAAATATATGTATCATAAATATTTCTTCCTAGTTTGTGCATTGCTTTTTTTCTTTTTCAAAAATAATATCTTATTGATTCTTTGAGAATTCCCTACAATGTATTTTGATCATATCCAAACCCTCTCCCTGTCTCTTCTCAGATCCACTCTGCCTCCCCACCTCTCCCTCATTTCATGTCGTTTGTTATTTTTAAGGCTCATCAAGTTTAATTTGTGCTCTCCAAATGATTTTGGCTGTGGGCCAAGCCCCATGGAGCCTGGTTGACCTACCCCACATCACACCATCAAAGAAAACTGACTCTCTCTTCCAGCAGCTATCAGTTACCAATAGTTCCTCAGCTAGGGCCAGGGGCTTCTTGTCCACTTTCCCCACTCCATGCTGGGTTTTTGTCTGGCTTGTGCTTGTGCAGGTTTTGCAAATGCTCTCACAGCATTGTGGGTTCACATATGTGATTGTTCTATTTTTTCTGGAAAGCACGGTTTCCCTGTATTCATTCACCAACTCTGGCTCTTACAATCCTTCTGTCTCCTCTTCCACAGTGATCACTGAGCCTTGGGGGAGGAGGGTGTGATATAGGTGTCCCATTTAAGGTTGAGCACACTGAAGTGTCTGTGTTAACCACCATCTCAGCTTCTGTGGTGAAAGCTGAGAGATGTAGTGATTTATGGGTATAACAATAAGTTATTAAGAGTCAGTTTAATACTGTGCCCAAAGCAGTATATTACTAATAAGATCTCCCCAACAGTCTGTAGCCTGTCTACTCACAGGTTGGCTCCACTAACAGTGCCAGATATGAGTTCCATCTTTTGAAGCGGGCCTTAAATCCAATCAGAAAGTGATCTGTTAGTCCCATAACATCAGTGCCCTGTTGCAACACTGAGCCTATCTTGCCAGGCCAGGTGTTAGCGCAGCTCGCAGAGTTCACAGCTGGGCAAGGTTGATGATGACTTTTTCTTCTGGCAGCATGCATAGCACTTTCCAGTACTATGTAAGCTAACCAGTAGAGGTGAAGCTTTGAGGTCAGTACCAGCTTGATTTCTCCATTTATTTCCTCACTCAGATATATAGCGTCTTCAGCAATAAGGTCTTCCCATCAAGTTCTGGAGGACATCAAGAGCAATGGGAATAGCCTGTATTGTTTGGGGATTTCCTCCTGGTCAACACTCAAAAGAGGGAGTACATTCCTGGCACTGGGCTTTTTATTTCCTAGCCTGTGGTGCCCAATAGGTGCATCGTTCCTCCATTATAGGGTGTCTTCATTTCAAATGTTTATATATGTATGGATTTTAAGAAGCTTTCCATATGACTTTTGCAAAGGGGCTTTAGTCTTGGTTTCCCTATCCATGCTCCCTGCCCTCTCCTTCTGCACCCCATTTAACACTTCCTCATCTGTCCCAAATCTGTCTTTTATATCAGTGCAACTGAAGAGCCAAAGTTTCACATTTGAAGCAGACCAATTTATGATTTTTATGGTCTATACTATTTGGTCATTGCCATCTAGGAATATACTTTTCCTCAAGATAGATTCTCACTAGGAAGTCCATGGTGGCTTTGAAGTCACTAGGCTGGCCCCAAATATCTAAATCTTCCTGTTTCAGCCTTTTGAGTACTGGGATTTCACACAGAAGCTACCACATCCAGCTTGTCTAAGAATCTTCACCTATTCCAATGCCAAAGAGCTATTCTTCTTGCTCTACTATATTTAATATTTTAGTTTTTATATTTCTGTCTATGCTGTATTTTTTAGAGCCCCTGAACTTCCAAAACTCAGAGGAAAGTTCCATGATGAAAACTGAAGTGAGCTGATACCATAGACTGGAGTGGGGATGGGGGAGAAATGCCTTGCCATAGGGTTTATCTCTTTTTAAGTCTTCTCACTTGGGGCAAACCTCCACTAGCACAAGCTTCATAGCCTTGGAAATGTGGAACTGCAGAGTAACATTTAATGAAGTCCTCTCAGAAACCTAGGGGACCTGGGCTGGGGAGATAGCTCACCCATTAAAAATACTTTTAGGGAAAGACTGATAATATTGAGTTTGGAGCCCAGGAATCCATGTCAAAAGATGGACACACTGGAGTGAGTGTGTGTTTGTGTGTGTGTGTGTGTGTGTGTGTGGTGTCTTTAATCCCAGCATGCCTATAGTGAGATGAGAGACATAGAGGCTATGTAAGAGAGATAGGGCTACAGACATAGATAAGCTATGACTATAAAGAGTACAGCCTTCCCATAATTCCCATCAGTCGCTGCTCCTGAGAATAAACAGGAAGTTCTAATAAGACTGATTTTTAAATCACTTGCAACAGGCATGCCAAAGATGTTCTGACACATGGCTGACTGCTGGCCACCGCTGAGCCATGCCCCGCTGCTTCATCAGCATGCCTCTGAAAGTCTCTGCATACCAGACCAGTGACCTATCAAATATAGCAAGAGCTCTATTTCTTAAAAGGTTTCAAATGAGCTTGCAGAGGGCCAACAACTTGTGCCATCTACACAGTTTGGTAAAAATGAAGGCCAGGCCCTCTACATGTCATTCAAATAATGCTTAAGACAAGCCAGCATCAGCAGCAAAAGTGTCAGGAACGGAGCCTCCCACGTCACCACTGCTGCCAACAGATTGTTAACCGCTTTCCTGGGCACACTCTCTTCTTCATCCCACCCATAGTCCTGGGGAGGTTTTTATTTCTTTTATTCTTTGTTCCATTGTGGTTTGTGTTTTGAAGAAGTTTTGATATATGCAACATAGGCTGGCCTCAAGAATCCATCTGCCCAAGTTTCCCAAGTGTTGCTGTTATAGGCAGGGGCTACCATACTTAGCCAAGGGAAGTTTTATTATCCTCATTTTACAGACTTGAAAACAGCCTCAGAAAGGCCAGAAGTCATCACATGACCACTAACTCTTACATTCTTTTAAATATTTATGAATTTATTTCTGTTCGTGTGATTTGGATGTGTGTGTGTTCATGTGTGTGCACATTTGTATGTGAGGGCCCACATAGGCCACAGCCTGTGTGTGGTGATCAGATGACAAATTCAGGTATTGGTCATCACCCTAGTCTACCTTGTTTTTGAAGCAGGGTCTCTCTTGTTTTTTGGCTGTACTGCATAGTCTAGGCTAACTGGCCCACCAGCTTCAAGAGGGCTGTCTAACTCTCTACAAAGTCAGACTGTGCCACTGAGTGAGGTTCAGTGGAAGAAATGGAACAAGACAGAGGTGCATGTGGATGAATTTTGAAGCTTGTATTTCTATCTTTGGGTACTCACTTTCCTTTTAAACTTCACCTGTGTTGCCAAATATACATCTTTTTTTTTAAAAAAAACTCTGTTTTCTGGAAAGTAGTGATTTAACAGTAGGAATGCTGGCAGGATGCCTGATTCTGGGGGTTAGTGTATGCAACCAGAACACAGAAGCCCTTTTGTCAACTTAGGTCACCCTCTGTGCCCTACCCTTTCTCTGTCTTATAATGGCGATGCTAGTATCTCATTTATTGGCCACAGGGTTATATTGGTTCCTACAAGTGTGTTCTGAAGGGCACCAAGTGCATAGTAATCAACACCAAGGGTCCTACCTATTATTCTTTAGTTCGGCTTGAAATTGCCTTTTTCCGCCTGTAAATAGTAGGCCAAGTGTTTGGGAAAACCTTATCTGCACTTAACATTTTTCTTTTGATCAACTGAGTGTCTACATTGGAAGTCCTTGAGTAGTAAGAGATTAGAAATTAACAGCCAAGGATTCTGTTAAATTTTATTTAATGTACTGAAACTCTCCCAGTTTTAAAGGCATTTGGTTGTTTCTACCCTCCCTCCTGTGTCTGTCTCCCCCCTAAAAAATTTCTGCAGAGGTTCAGGACATTTTTGCTTAGATCTCTGAAGGGGGCGTTAATTCGTGATACTTGTGCAGAAGTGAAAAGCACCTCTCCAGCATTCACAGCCTTAGCTTCGCCATTCTCTGCTCCAGTTGACAAGCTAGCCCTCTTCTTCACCCTCTAAAATGGTACTCAGAGAAGGTGCAAATGAAGAAGTAATGGGAGAAATGGGCCTTCCTCAGGAGCACACATGAAGCAATACGGGGGGGGGGGGAACTCCTCCCCAAAATACCTTGGAAAGGGAGAATGTTGTCAGGGACACTAATTCTAGCAATTAATTAGGATTAGGACTGTGTCTTTGTACTGTGTATAAGGCAGGGCTGCCATGTTGTTTGAAGTCACAAGCTAACAAAGGTCAGTGACATACATAATAACTTGTGTGTTATGAGTGGGGATAGAAGAAGAATTCATTCTCTTTCCAATCCCCTTATCAAACATGATTTCTCAGCTCTTTCTCACTCCTGGATGAAATCTCAGGCAGGTTTCATAGGTTTTCATTCCCCTTTAGTCTCAAGTACAATATGATTTCAGTAAATAAAGTGCCCTATCTAGTCTAGCCTGAAAATGTTCATCTTTTACTCAGCTTCAAGCACCCCTCCATCCCCCACCTCAGGTCTGCTTCTGCCTGAGATGTGCTGGAGATGATAAAAAAGGTAGAGTTGCTGTCTTCTGTCTTCTCTTCTCTTCTTCTCTCACTGCCTCCCCCAGTCTCCAGCTGCCATTTTTAGTCCGTCATTAACAAATAGGAAGAGAAGAATGGCAGAACATAGAGCTTCTCACCAGATTGGGGCAGTTGTGGAAATCGTGCAATCCAAGTTGAACAAGGGACCTGTCAGTATAGAGAATGTTGAAAGTCAGCTCCTTTTTTGGTACCGTTTATGGTCTCTCTGGGAGCTGGGTGGCTGGGCCTCCCTCACCAAAAGGCCTTGAATGAGGGTGAGCATACTATGGCTGATTTCTTCTGAATAGAGCCCCGTTGTGGCCACTCAGGCCTGCTTGCTTCCAGGGTCCACATCTGAACACATAGTCCAGCCCCTCCAACAGTAGGATTGCTGGTGTTTCCCAAGGCATTCACCACTCCTCATGCTGCTTCTGGGGCAGCTGCTCAACTACAGCTTTAAATCTTCATATTTCTCCTTGAAGGCAGTTTGGTGGCTTGTCATATGTCACTCCCATTCCAGGGAGCACAATTCTCACACTCATTAGTTCTCCTAAAACCCTTGGCACCTGAGTTCAGGTGTCCTATTAACCCCAGTTGTGGAGGTAGTGGTATTTCTACTCTTTGCCTCTCTTCTCAACTTGGAATGACTTACTTGACTTCTCTGATATGGCCTAGATTTGGAAGATAAGCATAGTGACCTTAAAATTTACCTGTGTGTGGTGGTTTGAGTGAAAAGTGTCCCCCTAGGCTCAGGTATTTGAACAGTTAATCAGTTGGTGATGGTGTTTGGGGAAGGCATGTAATCTTTAGGAGGTGTGGCCTTACTGGAGGAAGCACATCACTGGGGGTTGGCTTTGAGAGTTCATAGTCTTGCCGAATTTCTAGCTTGCTCTCTCTAGTTCTTGGGCCTGCTTAAAGATGTGAGCTCTCAGCCGTGAGTGGTGGTGCATGCCTTTAATCCTAGCACTTGGGAGGCAGAGGCAGGTGGATCTTTGTGAGTTCAAGGCCAGCCTGAGAGTGAGTTCCAGGACAGCTGGGGCTGCAGGAAGACCCTGTCTCGAAAAGACCAAAAAAAAGTGAGCTCTCAGCTTTCTGCTGCAGCTGCCAGGCCTCCCCACCATGATGGACTCCTAATAGCTCTGGAACTCTAAGCCCAAATAAAGTCTTCTTTCTTCCTTTTTTTTTTTTTTTTTTTGGTCTTTTCAAGACAGGGTCTCCCTGTAGTCCCAGCTGTCCTGGAACTCACTCTGTAGACCAGGCTAGCCTCAAACTCACAAAGATCCGCCTGCCTCTGCCTCCCAAGTGCTAGGATTAAAGGCGTGCGCCACCACGCCCAGCTAAGTCTTCTTTCTATAAGTTGTCTTGGTCATAGTGTTCTATCACAGTAATAGAATATAACTAACACACTGTGGCTATTTTTGCCCTTTGTATAAACTGTGTTTTACTGAAGTACAGCATTCATACCTCTAAGTAAGATCAATCATAAGTGTATACTTTGATGGACTTTCACAAAGTAAGTATGTCTATGGAACCAACACTTGAATAAAATAGCCAGAACAGTCCCAGAATCTCAGATATGCCTCATCTTCCCGCTTGTCACTTCCTGTCCCTCCTAAGACAGATAATAGTTTGGATTTATTTTGCAATCGAAAAAAAAATTGAGAATAAAAGTAGCATTTTGTCCCTGTCCCATCTACCCCTAATTTCTTCTTGTCCAGTAAACACATTCTATGGTTCCACATTTAGAGATGATAAGTGAATTAGTTACTTACTCATTGCTGTGACTAAATACCTGACACTAAGTAACTTAAAGGAGGAAGGTTCTAATTTGGATCATAGTTTGGGGTATGAGATGGTATGGTATTGGGAGCTTGAGGCAGCTGCTAATATTGTATCTCCAGTAAGGAAGTAGAGAGAGACAGATGCTGGTGCTCTACTAACTCTCCTTACACTTTATTCTAGAACCCTAACCCATGGATAGTGCATCTCACATTTATGGTAGGTCTTCCCACCCCTATGAAACCTCTCTGGAAACTCACTCATGGCATACCCAAAGAGCTGTCTCCTAGGTGATTCTAAGTCCTGCAAAGGTGGCAATTAAGATTAACCACTGCAGTAACCATTCTTGCATTCCATTAAGTCTGGGTTGGTAAATGACTACTCTGATGAAAAGAATATTTTAGGTGTCTCATAACTTTCCCCCACAAATATTACAGGTGATTAGTAATTGCTCTTGGTTATCTTCCACAACTTGATGGCTGAAGCCACCACACGCCTGAGCCATGAGACATGGAGAATTCCAGCTGTCACTGACCTGGAATTGTCACCCCTACTGGCTAGCTTTTATAGTAGATGTAGATGGTGATTAATCTAGAGAACCACAACTAGTCAATGTGAAGAGAATAAGACATTATGGAGTGCTCTGCTCTAATTGTAATATCTATATAACAGTCATTCTCTGCAAGGTTCAGGGATAATCATAGAAGAGGGGTAGAAAGAGTATAAGAGCCAGAGATAGTGGGTATATTCAGTGAAACAGTGTATGCTGGTCATGACAGTGGCATTGTAGACATAAACGCATAGTTGCTGTAATGAACAAGATCTGCACACGATTAAGCCAGCCAAAATCCCAGCATGGATGGAGGAAGGGGTCTTGAAGGCCCACTCCTAGCTGAGTCAGTTTTCTTCAGTGATGTGCTCCCTGAGAGTCTACTCATGCTCTAGTAGATGATCCTGTATACATTCACATACATGCAGCACTAGGTAACTTGGTGGATTTAAACAGAGTGCGTGAAGTTGGGAAGGAAAGGAGGTGGAGTAAAATAGGGAAGGAATTGGAGGGGAGAGAGCAGGAGGTAGATTTGATAAAATTGCATTATATGCATGAATAACATTCTCAAACAAAATAAAAAGGTAATATAAAACACCTTTAGCTAAACTGGAAATGGAAGCTTATCAAATTTTATTTAAATTGTAATATATTAATAACTAAATTACAGAAAATAATGACTGAATTTATAACTAAATAAAATGTTAAAAGTACACTTCTTTTTGGAAACAAAAATACTTCAGATAGGGATCCTTTACCAACTGTGGTGCATTCTTGACTCTGAATGTCCATGTATAAAATCTAGGCTACTCTGCTGGAGAGAAAGCCCATATGGGAAGAGTACTTGAATATAAAGCATGTGAGTAAAGAAATCAATGTTGAGTGTTCAGCTTAGTGGTCTCAACCTCTGCTCCAGTTGCCATTTGACTATTAGTTCTGAAATTCTCAAACATAGATCTTCAAGAAGAATTTCTCTTTAGTCTTCAGGTCCTACAAGCCATGCAAGTACATGTGGATTTGCAACTAGAAGAATTACTTCTTAACTCTTTTCTAATTTTTCCCAGATATTTTCTCCCTCCTCAAATAAGCCTGAACTCTCTTTTGATCTATAGGCTGTTGGCATGGAGATCCTTCTGTGTTTCTTCTGCACAATAAAATCCCAAATCTGGTTAACTAAGGAGGATCAACTGAAATGAAGATGCCTCAGTCGTTACCACTGCACTGCATATAAGATATCGTCCATCCAAGGCAGCCAAAGTCATACAAATGGCAGACTGTGGTATGAAGTTCAATGATGCCAGGCTCTGGATAGAGACCGGGGAATGGCTTTTATTAGGATGGTGTGATGTCATGGAAGAAAGACAGAGTGTGTGCTGGCTCTGTTCTGCCTCTGCCCCAACTCCTCCCTACTTCCTTTCTATCTTCCTGAGCCAAATAGCCTGCGTGCTGCTGCCAGGCAATCTGTAGCCAGAGAACTTAAGGACAGAACTAAGAGAGGCTTAGCTAAAGCTGGATAGGAAATGGTAGAAGAGTCATTTGTCCTTTTTGCAAACTAAAAGGGTATATCTGCTCACAGGTCTTAGCATGACACAGCAACATCTTTAGACTTGACTGCTGGTTTTCCTCTTGGAATTAAGCCTTCTTGTATAACTGTTTTTCAAAATAGTGGAAGAAATACAGGTTAATTGCAGTAAAAATAGGCAGAACAGAGATATCAGCAGTTATTGGGATTTATTCTTCCATATTGTCAGCTCTGAGATGCTATATCAATCAATCTCTATTCACTCGTCCTATTGACATTTGATTCCATCGCTCTATCATCTAGATGTTTACTTTTATTTGAACTATAGACAGAATCACTTATCAATATTTATGTGCCTATGTTAAGTGGCTGTAACAGGTCATTTCTTAAAAAGGAGCAACTCTCATCCAATGATTTTTGGGTATTTTATCAATGGCTATACTTTTTAGAAGAGAAATACTTTGCTCATACTGCATAATAATTTGTACTATATAATAATTTGTTCCAGAAACCTATTATGTTGTGTATATTTATAGAATATAATATATATTATAGTTTGGATATTGAACATTCTTCAAAGTCCCATAGGTCAAAGAGTGGGTCTCCAAAGTAGCACTATTGGAAAATGGTGGAACATAGAGGAGTTAGAGCCTAATAAAACGTCCTAAGGTCATTGAGGATGTGCTCCCAAAGGGGTAGAGGGGACACCAACCCCTTCCTCTCCCTTTTTTGGGCTTTTGACCATGAAATGAGCAGTATAATCCACCATGTGCTTCGTACCACTGCCATCCAGCTCTATACCTCAGAGGTCAAAGATGGATCTGCCCAATGGTGGATCTGGAATCTCCAAGGCCAAAAACCCATATACCTTTTTCTCTTTGTAGATTAAGTACTTCAGGTATTTTGTTATAGTTATGGGAAGCTGACTAATATAGTAGTTTTATTTATATTCTTACAATCTCAGGCAATTACATATTAATTTTATCAGAAAACCATGCTAGAAATATCAAGAACATAGAAAAATAACAAAGGGAAAAGAATGAAATACCTTTTGATTACTTATTGCCATGTAATAAGCCACTGTAAAATTTTCTGGCTTAAAGAACAATGATGCATTTAATTTCATGATAATGCAGGTTGCCTGGAGTTAGTTGGGCTTCTTTTTTTTTGCAACACTACGTGGTTTTTGACTGGAGTCATTCACAGCTGCATTCAGCTTAAAGTAGAGCTGGGCCTGCCATTTTTGGACACTTTGATGTTTTTATACATGTTATCTTTGTGTTACTAGATTGGACCTCATATCAGGATGATGGTCTTAGGATTCTAACAACAAGAAAGTAGAAGATTCCAGATTTCTAAAGTCTAGGCTCAGGTCTCTGGAATTAAACCTTGTCCATTCCAGGGTACATCGCTAATCAAAACATGTCTCAAAATCAGCAGAGATCCAGCGGTAGGGGAAAAGGGTTCTATCTGTAAGTGAAAGCAACAAGATTGTAGAATGAAAGGGATAGTTGGCAGTTATCTTTAGAGACTATTAAACAATAGGTGACAGACAATAAGCACAGAAATCGGAAAGAGAATACAAGAATATATTAGAATATTCTTCAAATATTACTCATTCATGTGTACATCCACAAAATTGAGGGCAGCATCAAAAAGAGGTTCTTAATATTTGTTTAATGAATGAATCTGATAACATCTCTGCATTTAGACACTGGCTATTATGCAATCGATTCCTCTTCTTCCTAGGTGCTATACTGTCTCACCTTCTTTGTGCTTATAAGTGGTCTGTAAGTTGTAGGTGATTGGAACTGAGTGGATCCTCTATTTTAATGCCAAATCCATAGAAACTTCCTTTTTCTTCCCTGCATCTAGATTATCAGAATTGAGACAATGATTCACAATGATCAAATTACCAAATTATCAAATGATCCCAAATTACCATTTTGAGAAGACTCATCTGATTGGGAACATCCATCCTGGTATGGTTATGTTAGCAATCAATAATTTTGTTTGTTTGTAAGCAGTAAAATATGGGGGTTTGTTACATCAGCCAGTGTTATGTGAATTTTAAAAATCTATATTTGTCAAGCTTCCACAGTTTCAAAGATTATGAAACTTTTCAGAGTTCATAGAACTGATGGTAAGGTCTAGCTCTAGTTTTTACAGTGAAAAATATTTTTGGAATCATACATTTGGCAGGCAGACTTGTAAATATCAATGATTGCCACCTCTTGGAATTCACGTCTGTGGAATCCCATCCCTTGAGTATATAGTGGACTTGATGCCAAGTTTGTAGTGAATAGAGTATAAAGTATGACGCAGACAGTAGAGGGCCATGCCCACAATTAGGCTACAGAAGACTGGCCTTTGTTAGGAGACTGTCGGTTTTCATGAAGCTTTCTTGTTATAGAGACACATATAACAGGAAATTAACGACAGTCTCTTAAGAAAGCCAGCCAAGGGGGCTGGAGAGATAGCCTAGCAGTTAAGAGCACTGACTGCTCTTGCAGAGGACCTGGGTTCGATCCCCAGCACCCTCATGGTGGCTGAGAACCGTCTGTAACTCCAATTCCAGGAGAACTCCAGTTCCAGGGGAATCCGACACCATCTTCTGACCTCCGCGGCATTGCATGACACAGGTGCACAAACCTACATGCAGACAGTACATTCATACACACACAAAAATAAATAAAATTAAAAACAAAAAAGAAAGCCAGCCAGGAACTGAGCCTCTCAGTCAACTCACAAGGAACTGGAGGCCTGCCAACTAGTTTATTGATGAGTTTGAAAATGGACCCTTCTGTAGTTGAAACTTAAGTTGTGACTACAGTCTTTACCAACCCAAATCTTTTTTTTTATTTTTTTTTAATGTGTGTGAATGTAAGGTCTGCATGTAGGTTTGTGCATCTGTGTCGTGCAATGCTGCAAAGGTCAGAAGAGGGTGTCGGATTCCCTTGGAACTGGAGTTAAAGACCGTTCTTAGCCTCCATGTGGGTGCTGGGAATCAAACCCAGGTCCTCTGCAAGAGCAGTCAGTGCTTTTAACCACTGAGCCATCTCTCCGGCCTCATACCAACCCAAATCTTAATTGCAGGTTGTGAGAGGCCCAAGGTAGAGTGTTCAACTAGACTATACTCAGATTCCTGATCCTTAGAACCTATCAGATGATAGAAGTGTGGTTTTAAGCTTCTAAAATTTGGAATAATTGGTAAAGCAGCAATAGATTATATATATATATATATATATATATATAATATAGATATAATATAGACAATAAAAATAATATTATATCTGGTGAGTTAACCTATTAGGCATTAAATGTTGGGTTTACAAGAAGCTTGCGCCCGTAGGTGGCACGGCCTCTTATTAATCCAGCTACTCAGAGGCCAAGGGCTACCCTTGGGTAAGAGGTAGGAGGATCTCGGAAACTGCTGGAGTTCAAGGCCAGCCTGGTTCACAGAGTGAGCTCCAGGACACTGGTACTAAAGGGAGGCCCTGCCTAAAAAATACCAAAAAAAAATTTTGGAAGTTTACCTACAACGTATTAGCCCTGTATTTCAGAAGCAGAATCATCTCAAAGGATAAATGCAACATTGAAACTGTAGATCTAGAACCACGGTGTGAATCTTAATAAACAATAAACTCATCTGAGAAAGAAAAAAAAGAAAATGCCTTTAACAACATTTCTGGTACTTAATCCTATTATTTACCATGATTGAAAACTGGTATACTTATGTTTAAATGTGTCCGGTTTAGTTAAAAGTACTGTACAAAGAATCTTCCAGGCAAGAAAGGAAGGAAGCAAGAGGGAGAATAAAACAGGATGTGTTTAATAAAGATTTAGCCCTGGGGAAATCTAGAAAATAATTCCAGAATCTATCAGTGCAGCAAAAAACAGGAAGGTGTTCAAAGAGTAACAAAGAAACTCTAAAAAGTTTATCAGTATCTTCATTAGCATCAATAGCCCAGTTTCTGGAGATGAATTAAGGTGTGGGAAAAGAGTGAGAAGCAAACAGTGAAGGAAAGAAAGGAAGAGGGAAATAAAGATATCTGGATAGCATGGCAACCATATCCATCAGAGCCAAGGTTGAAACTGCAGAAAGAAAGAAGCTGTATTACCTCACCATTAACGACCCCAATCGCAGGCCCTTACATTCTACCACGACCCCGTCTTTTGCAGATTGTTCCCTAGGCTTAGAAAAAAGCGGGCACAGGTGACAGGAGCAAAAAGTAAATACTTCTCTGGAGCTGTTGTCTTGGACTCGGTCAATCCTGGCTGTTTCCTTTCAATGGGCTGACAGTTTGTTCAGTAATAACCTTTCGATCCTACTAATGAAGCACAAGCATTAGATATATATGGTATATAAACAATCTAAATTGTTATGGTAGGTTACTTTGGTATAGACAACAGATTTTTGGATGGTATTTTAATCCAGTTACACTTGACATTTTTTTCTTTTAAATATGACAGGATCTTATGTGGCTTATAACATATCCTAAACACTAGAGGATGTAAGCCTTGTGCATCAGCCATGGGTTATTCTACCAAGGAGAGAGCTAATAGCCAATTAGATTTGGAAATCACGGGCTAGGGCTTGCCCTCTGCTGCAACAGTATTTCCAGGCAG
>VZQC01005960.1:2756582-2790789 GCA_009823505.1 Rhizomys pruinosus
GCTAAAAAAGGAAAAAAACTGAGAGAAAGATGCAGGACAGTTATGGCAGAATGCATGATCTGGGATGGGGTGGGGGGGTGGGGGGGAAGGGAAAGGGAAATATGCCTGAACTGAATTGGAAAATGATGTATGAAATACCCAGAGCATCGATAAATAAAGAAAAAAGAAAAGAAAAATATAATAAAATGTAAAAAAAAAAAAGAAAGAAGCTGTATTCTCTAAATAAATCTTGTCCAACAGTTCTTCAAGTAGGTCTCCAATGACACCCAACATTGATACCATATCTCAGTTACTAGCTGTTGTCCTCCTTAGAGTGTGTTTCCTTTCTCTCTCATTTTCTTTTCCTTCCTCTGTTGAAAATACTGCACACACACACACACACACACACACACACACACGTCTAGCTGTATGTATGCAAGGGAACTCAAACAAAAGGGTCACACAACTTCAAGAAAAATGAATAGAGAGTATAATTCATATCAAGTCAAAACTGGTGTATTTAAAGGAGAAATTCAAGGCAAGCTTGTTGTACTTAGTAATATTCTGTTTGTGGTAAGCCATTTGACTTGGAGTCCTCAATTTATCCTCTCTATGTTCAAATATTTTCATCTAAGGTGGAAATTAAGCTAGCCAAACCCTAAGGTCTCTACTACCATGAACTTTCATGACTCAGTGACTCTGATGATGGAAATCTGAGGTCGGACAGAAAACTCATTGAGGAGGTTTTTTTTAAAAGGAAAGAAATAGCTGATTGGAGGCGAAAAAAAACTATAAATAACTTGACTGATGATACTGTAGGGCAAGTTAAAATTAGGCTAGATGAGGAGGAGTTACCTGAACTGTGCTTTTAACATAACATTGATATCATTCTTGTTTCAGTAAGTGAAAGGGAATTTCCCCAGACCAGCAACTGAGCCAGTCCTAAGAAAAGATAACTGGAATGAGCACTAAGGGTGTGATGATATCCATTTCACCAGGCATTGAAATACCAAAAGTATCTTTTGAATTTCACATTCTTCCATGAGCAGATAGCAGTATAAGGTATCTTCCCCAAGAGATTTTATTAGTGTCTGTTAGACCATGCTAGATGACAGTATTACCTCCACTCTTAAAAACAGGAAAAACAAACAAAACAAGACAAACAAACAAAAAACGCAGGGCATGGATGGCGCATGTCTTTAATTCCAGCACTTGGGAGGAAGAGGCAGGCAAATCTGTGTGTTCAAAGCCTGCCTGGTCTACAGAGTGAGCTCCAGGCCAGCTGGGACTAAAAGGGAGATCCTGTCTCAAAAAGACCAACAAAACAAAACAAAACAAAACAAAACAAAACAAAAAAAAACAGAAAAAAAAATCCTTCATGGTCATAGTATTACATTTCCCTCACAATTTGGGGTTTTAGATTTCTAAATAGCCAAATTCACCTGACACTGAAATATTTAAGCATCTTTTAATATGTACATATTCATTTGATCAGTATCAAAGCTATCAATATTCCTCAAGTACTAATTGAGGAATTAATATTCTCCAAGGACCCACTCTTTCCCTATTCTTTACACCATTTCTTTAGCCATTTCTTGGATCTTTCATGGCTTCCACTCTTCCTTATTTATTCTAGCCCTTATGTCTAACCTATTATTTCAGTGGAACCAATCTACACCCCGTCTCTGCCAGGATGACGGCAAAAATTGGACAAAAGTACCTGTCCAAATCTGCCTTTCTCATGCTCTGCCCCAACCATCTCTTAGAAGTCCATATCTCCTCAAATTGGTTCATTGTGCTTTTGGCTTTCTTCAGGGAGTATTTCTCATGTGACTGGGGACTTTTCTGATATCCTTTTCTTGACATCAGCACAGGAATTGCTGCATCCCTATTACTCTATTTTGCTTTACTTTACTGAAATACCTTGTTATCGTTAAAAACACTGTAAGAGGGCCAGTGAGATGGCTCAGTGGGTAAAAGTGTTTGCGTGCAAGCTTGAAAATCTGAGTTCAACCCCTGGGACCCACATGGAGGAAGGAGAGAATAACTTACACAAGTTGTCCTCTGTGTCCACATATACATCACGATGCTACTGTACTTCAATGCCCAAGACTTTACCCACTAAGGTCGTTGGTGCTGCTCCATATGCATTTTAATGAACCTGATCATTTTTTTGGTCTTTTCCAGACAGGGTCTCCCTGTAGCCCTGGAACTCGCTCTATAGACCAGGCTGGCCTTGAACTCACAAAGATCTGCCTGCCTCTGCCTCCTGAGTGCTAGGATTAAAGACGTGCGCCACCACTCCCAGCATGAACCTGATCATTTTAAAGATTTTATTTGTTCCTTATTATGTCCTTCTTACTTGAGGACTTATATATTAACCTATGAAGTGTGGAACAGAAGTCAGTCTGAATAATGGAGCAATCTTTTCTTAGAATTACAATTTTTTCTTATTATTCTTGAATGAACCTGATATATCTGTTCTTTTTTTTAAGGTACATATCTCCCAGGATGCACTTCAGTTTCTTAGCAGTATCCCATGTTGAACAGTTTCAGATCCCCTTAGATCCCTCCAAGAAATAAGGACTGAACCATGGGAAGAGCATGATGTACACTCAACCCAGGAGGAATTGGACCTCCAGCTCACTTTTCACAGTGCTGATAAGATTGTCATAAAGAGCAAAATGGCCTACATTTAGAATAGCACTGATTCAAATTGACAATGGCTTCTCAAAGTCTGTAACCCTCAACAAAGTGCACAAAACTCTTCAGAATCCAGTTCCAGTCTTCTTCTCCAGTATTGCTCATGAAGCCAGAAAAGTTTCTCTAACATGACAGGTTATGTTCTCTGTGTTCCATAAACATGACCAGAATGTCTATGACCATGAAACACTTAAGAGTATCTCAGATCATGGGCTCTACATTTAAGAAGACCAAAGTTCAAGTCCTGCCTCTGTCTTTGTTAACTGTGTTATTTTTTAAATTGAACTTTTACAAATTTCATACCATATATTTTGATCATATTTCTATCCTTCCCCATCTGTACCTCTCTTACTACGCTGCCCAATTTCATATATTCATATTATATTAATCTACCAGGAATCAGACCTTTAAACAAGACTGACTGGTTCCCTCCCAGGAGCCATTGTTCCTCAGATAGGGTTGGGGTTTCTTAGCCACTTCCTCATATCTATACTAGGAGTTTCATCTAGTCGGAGCTTGTGTGGGACTTGTGCATGCTGTCCCCACTGCTGTGAGGCCATATGAATAACTGATCAACTGTCTGCAGAACTCAGTCTCCTTGTTGTCATCCTCCACCTCTGGATCTTGCAATCTTTCTTCCCACTCTTCTACCATGATCCCTGAGCCTTGGGAGGCAGAAGTTAGATACAGATGTCCTATTCAGGGATAAACAGTCTGCAGCCTCTTATTCTCTGTACATTGGCCAGTTGTGGGTGTCTGTGCTAGTCATCGTCTGCTGGAAGTTGAGAGATGAATTCATCTATGGTTATAAGAAGTCATTAGGGATGTATTGAGACCACACATGCAAGTGTACAGATGGCCTCTGGAATGCCAGAGAGTGTTACCAAAGGCCACTAAACCAATAAAGCAAATATGGGACTCCCTGAGTCAAGCAAGACTCCACCGTCAGCACCAGCTACACCTCACCTGCCTGGAAATACTGTGCAGCAGAGGCAGCCATGTGCCTGTATATCCCAAATCTAATTGGCTATTGGCTCTCCCCTTGGAGAAATAACCCATGGCTGATGCCACAAGCTTACATCCTCTACAGGTTAGGAGATGTTATAAGCCACAGTAAGACCCTGTCATATTTAACAGGGGGGAAAATTGTAATTCATGGATTAACATATCCAAACATGTGTCTATGCTAAAGTAACCTACCATAACTATTAGTGCTGCTTAAATACCTATATATCTAATTGCTTGTTCTTCATTAGTAGGATCGAAAGGTTATTCCTGGACAAACTGTCAGCCCATGAAAGGAAACAGCCAGAATTGACCAGAGTCCAAGTCAACAGCTCCAGAGAGAGTGGACTGTTTTACCTCTCATCCACCTGTGCCCCTTTTCTAAGCCTAGGGAACAACCTGCGGAAGAGGGGGCGTGGTAGAATGTAAGGGCTGCGATTGGGGTGAATGGTGAAACTACAGCAATGTAGTCTGGACACTCATTTGATCAACTTGATTGAACAAACAACCTGTCACCCCCCACTGGATGGTGGGGCTGTAGGTGTTTGGGCACAACAGCCTGCAGATAGGTTTTGCATGAAGGATGCTTGTACTCATGGATTATCACTTATAGCTAAAAATAAAAAAAAAACTGAGAGAAAGATGCAGGACAGTTATGGCAGAATGCATGATCTGGGATGGGGTGGGGGGGGGGAGGGAAAGGGAAATAAGCCTGAACTGAATTGGAAAAAATGTATGAAATGCACAAAGCATCAATAAAAACCAATTTAATTAGAAAAAAAAGAAGTCATTAGGAATCAGTTTAATATAACTATTTAGCAAGGTAATACTATTTGGATTGACCCATGGCATGTGAACTGTCTAGCTACAAGTTCCTAGGCCTAATAGCAATATCAGGTAAGGGTTCCATTTTATGAAGTGGGCCTTTAATCCAATCAGAAAGTAGTTAGTTACTCGCATTAACATTCATGCCACCATTGAAGCAGTGGGCATATCTTGCCAGGCCACTTGTAGCTTGCAGGATTCATAGCTAGGGAAGGCTGATGATTAATATTTTCTTCCAGCGTATGCATAGCACTTTCCAGCACTATGACAGATAACCAGGAGAGATGAGGCTTTGAAGACAGCTTGATTCTCCTTGATTCTCCTACAGCTCATGTATGTAGTATCTTCAGCATTAGGGTGTTATTGTGAAGTTATGGGGGCTTAACTGAGAGCAGAGGGCAGTATAGTTTGAGGATCTACAGGGCCTCCTGTGTCAACAATTTCAAAAGATGGAATCCATTCCTGCCATTTGGCTTTTACTTTACAAGCCTATGGTGTCTAGTAGGAGAAATGTACCCTTGGTATAAGACTCCTTTTAGTCTCTTTTTGTTTTTTTGCGGTTCTCAGCCTCAGCCTTTAACGGCTGCGCTATCCCAACAGCCCTTAGTCTCTTTTTGTAATATACATGTATGCATTATAAGAAGCTTCTATAGTGATAGGTTTCCATATGTCCTTTTCTAAAGGCCTTTATTGTTAGCTATCCCTTCCCATACAACCTCCTCTGCCTTGCTCTCCCCCAAGTTAACCTAACCTGTTCATCCATGTTTATTTCTAACCTTTTCAGAAGAGACAGGATATGGAAACAATCTAGCTATCCATCAAGTGATGAATAGATAATGGAAATAGGCTACATTAGAACAGACTATTATTGAGCTCTTAAAAATGAAATTATGAAATTAGCAAATAAATGGATGGAACTGGAAAAAATTAACCTGAGTGAGGCAATCCAGACCAAGAAAGACAAGGATCACATGTTCTATCTCATAGCTGGATGCTAGCTTTGAGTTTTTTGACAATGCATGTTTCAACTGGAAAACCCAGACAGGTCAGGAAACTAATGAGAAGCCCTGCATGGGAGGAGGCCAGAAGCTTTGTGGCTGGGAAGATGAAATGCAGTGATATAAAGGGGAAAAGGGAATAACAGAGCTGTATGATTTTAAGAGACCTGGTTTGGGGCTGGAGAAATGACTCAGAGGTTAAGACCATGCCCTGTTCTTCCAGAGGACATGAGTTGAGTTCCCAGCACCCACCACGGGTGGCTCACAACTGTTGGCTTCAGGGGATCCAACATCCTCTTCTGATTTCTCAGGCAGTGCACTAACATGCACAAACATACACACAAACACAAACATATATATGTACATATATACATGTATATGTGTATATATTCTCATGCTCTTAATTTAACCATAAGTAATTTTAATTGGTCTCTTAGTGGGAGTAGTCTCCATTGCTTGCTTGGCTCCTTGTACTTCTCCCAGATACTTATGGTAAAGAGTTGGAAAAAAGAATGTCACAATCATTAGTGAGTTCAGAGGAGAACGGGAAAATAAGAAAAAGCAAACATGGTGCATGCCTTTAATCCCAGCACTTGGAAGGCAGAGGTAGGCGGATCTCTGTAAATTCAAAGCCAGCCTGGTCTACAGAGTGAGCTCCAGGCCAGCTGGGACTTAAGGGAGACCCTGTCTCAAAAAGACCAAAAAAAAAAAAGAAAAAAAAAAAATCTCAAGTCTGGGGGGCAAGAGAGATGGCTCAGCAGTTAAGAGCACCAACTGCTCTTGCAGAGGACCTGGGNAAATACAGAACACCCAACAAAAAAAAAAAAACAAAATAACAGAAAACTATAACCATTTCTTTCACCCTTCTTTTTCCTGCCACTCGGGTTCTGCCAAATGGTTAACCACACACCCACCCTTTCAATGAAACACAGCCAACTGGTTTGCAAACACATTACGCCCAGATCGCTCGTTGCCGATCCTTTCACTAGGTGTGTTAAGGCCAGAACCCACAAACCACTCTTATTAGCAATACAGCACAGAGACCCCTGTGAATCTTGTGATCTGAGCAACAAACCCCCACCTCTCACAGGAGCTACGTATCACTGTCTCTGCTCGCTCTTTGGACTGTGGCTATCCAGAAACCCGCCGCCTGAAGCATCAGTCTGAGCCCCTTTTTTATTCGTAGCTCTTCAAGGCTCACACATTAAGAAAGAACTAGAAACGCAGATAAAAAATTACATCTTTAGCCTGGGTTCCTCTCTCTTGCGTTTGGTTATTGCATTAGCCTTTTAATCCTAGCAATCTTGGATGGCAGAATCCCTGCAGGCCTGAATTCTTAGTGTCCTGAGAGTCCTAAGGCCAGCCTGCTTCTACCAAGACGTCGATAGGAAAACAAAAACACCTCGTTCAGGAAAGCTGGGGCTACAGGGAAACTGCCTCAAAAAGACAAAAAAAAAAAAAAAAAATCACCTTTAATACATTCTCCCCAAGTACAACATTTTAATTGGTTTCTTCCAATAAATTAGAACTTAATAATGAAAATGCAAATAAAACTCTTATTCAAGCCATAGTCAAAAATGAACCCCATTTGTCTAACCTTTAGCGTTTTTAGGCGTAAAGAAAGCTTGGCTGGGCCAGGGCAGTCATCTATAGCCTCTGGTGAGCTCCTCTGATGAGCTATGTCCAGCCACCTGTCCTCAATGTTCTCAATATTCCAATTAAAGACAAGTGGTAGTCCAGGGGACAGAAAAGAATGCTGACTGTGGCCACACTGGGGGAAACAGGGGATCAATTACATGGCAATATTGCCAACTGTATCCCCCAAATCCATGTTCCTGTATACGTGCAGCCCCTTCTATAGAGGAATTCGAATGTGTAGCCTGATATATAATAGAAGACCAACAACGTTGATACTAATGTGTCAGACTTCGTTTTCAATCCTGTAACGATCAAGACTGTAGGGGTACATGATGAGGACCATAGCTCACTCTAGAATCCGGGTCCTAAGGTGCTTCCAAAGTTTATGGAATGAGAGGACGTCAGTATTTTCTCACGCTAGTGGACTACACTTGACTGGTCCCACATGGCTCGAGTACTATGAAGGACATCTTCTTTCTGGTCCAAGAGTGTTGCTCCAGTCCAGGATGTCGTCTCTGGTTCAAGCGTCGCTGGTACAATGTAGGACATTGTTCCTGATTTCCGCTACTAGGGTTGTGGAGTACTGACGACCCGTATCCTTGGGTCAAGGTGGGTACATGGCAGACGTACACTAGTCATGTCCTATCAAGGTGTGGCTCCTCAAGGATGTAGTTCCTTGTCAAGGTGTGGTCCATGAGGCCATAGTCCTGGTCAAGGTGTGTCCTGAGCAGTTGTGTAGACGTCTATCCTGTAAAGGGGTGGTTCCATGAAGCCGTTGATCCCTTCGTCAAGACGGTTGGTCCGTATGAGGACATATCCTGGCGAAGTGGGGTTGTGCATACAATGAGGACGGTAGCACTGGCCAAGGTTAGTGGTAGCGTCAGGGGATCCAGATGAAGGATAGATCAGCCAAATTGGTGTCCATTCGGGGTCAGGGCAAAGGTTGATGTGCTACATGATCTTAACTAGCTCCCTGGTGTTCGAACTTGGATTGTGGTACTATGACATATCATAGGTCTATAGGTGTTTGGTAATCACGACGCATCAAGTCCTAGGTTCAGTGTTAAGTACTTACTACTAACGGTAGAATACTAGGTAAACTTTCCTGTAGTGTGTTTGGATCTTCGACTTGCAAGGGTCATGTTCAACTCGAGATATGCAGTAGCTATACTTTTATTTTTCTGAGAGGTGTTTGATTTTAATACATTATTAGGTTATGGCCAGCTTATATTAAAAATCTTCCTAATTATGAATATTGGATGGGGGAGAACAAGAAAGTTCACGATAGTATATATTGGTGGAATGCCAGCATTGTCCAATTATTGCGACATTTTCAAGCCCCAGCACATACGCTGACCTTGGTCAAAAGGGAGAGGTTGTCGGAGGCTCACCATTCACCAGCGACTCTCAAAAGCTAAAGGGTCCAGCCTTGCGTGATCTGGCAAAACGGCGTCGTTAATAAAAAATCACACATAGAGAAGACAATAGTACCCTGGCGAGCAATTCCCCGCGATGTTTCTTTATAATTAGTTAGTACCCCAGATAAAAGAAGTAAACAAATCACCAACGTTTGAACCATCCTGTAGTCTGGTCGTAAAGAGTGTTAAGTACGATAGCGATTACGTAGTCCTAGTTCATATTTGAGAGTGGGAATATTTAGGATCACAAATGATGATAGAATCACCTCGCGTACAAGGTGCTTCTAGTGGTTATCATATAGTGCAAGTCAACATATGCCATACATAAGGGATGTCCTCCCAAAGGTCCATGAGGTAATGCTAGAGATAGAGCCCTGCTAATCAAGGCTGAATAAAAACGGTACATATGAAGTAATGTAGTTCGTCGTAAAGGTGTGGTACATGAGGATGTAGTCCTCGTCAAGGTGTCGGTATTAGATCGACGCCTATATCCTAGCGATTCACAGGATTGCTTGTCCATAGACAACTACGATCCTGGTTCAACCGCCGGTTTGTGGTACATGACTCAGTCCTGCGTCAAGGTAGTGCGTACATGAGACATAGTCTGGTCAAAGAGTAGGTTGTGACCATTCGCATGCGATTAGTGCCTGTGTCGAATGTTGTGTGTGCCATGAGATAGTAGTTTGGATGGGTCAATGTACATGATCATGTGTCGAATGGTGCATGTGGCCTCTGCTCATTCAGAGAGGGCACAGGCGTATTGGATTAGAATAGACCTGGCATCATAGGCTGACTACGGTCCCTCGCTTGCTCACTCGACACGGATCCTATGCATATCTCGGTTTCAGTTTCTGTCTCGGACTTAAGCTGACAGCTTCGTGCTACTGATCATATGTGTAAAAACTTTTAGTGAACCGATGGGGAACCAAGGGACTCTTCTTCATCAGCCAGTGCGGAAGGTCCGCAGAGTTCTACTATCGTGCTCTCTTACCCCTAGTTCCCACCTAAGCGTATAGCACCAGGCAGGCTATCATCCACTAATGAGATTTCCGATGGGCCTGCTGTGATTTTCTTGGCGTCTGCTTAACTCCTTCGGAATCTTGCGTAAAACACCCCACGCTACTAGGAGATTATCCCTTCTATGTACGTTGCGCAGTCTAAAGCACTCTTAGCCATCTGACCATTGCCCCTCAATAGGCTCTTCAATCTTCATAACTTGATCGCACATTTGGTTTAATACACCCTGTCACTGACTTCATTTCTAGATGCATTTCGTACCTCACTTCCTGACTGACTAAGGAAAGACCTTGCTGTGCTTACAGTATCTTCTACAATGTACAATAGCATCTTTGAACAAAGGTATCTCTTATAGCTGAGTACTCTGTTCACAAGCCTCCAAACTATATCCTGTCAACTAGAATTTTGTTAACCAGTGACCTTGAAAATGAGTCATATAGTGAGTCCTCGTTAGCACCAGTGGACCTTTAAATCTCATCCTCCTGAGATTATACCCAATACCTTACTCCAACCTCTTCTCAGGCAAAGTCATGAGGTGTCATCAGCAGTTCGATAGACCACCGCAGCTTAGTATTATTTTTTACGCAGATAAGAGCTCTCAAGCTTTACTTGCGACTAAGAGATCATTATCTTGTTGTCTAGAATGATCATGCTCAGACTATCTCTCCATGAAATCCCAGGGAGGATGGAGAGTGGGAAGGGGAGGGGTAAGAACTAGTACCGAACAAATCTGCGAGAAAGAAGCCGAGCTAGTCTTTCTACTCTGGTTGTGATGCGGGTTCGGAGCCATAGGGACATGTCTAAGATGAAATAGCCAGAGTCTCTGGTCCCACGATGAGGAAAGAGCAAGTTTCCTGTTGAGGAAGTCTCCTGGGGGAGATCTAGTTTACAAGCGAAATTGAATTGTAATAAAGCAGGCAGAAGAGAGATTTCCCTCTTTCCAGACTCTGTGCACAGTACAATAACCTGAGTGGAAAAGTAACATTCCCTGGTTCTGTGATCAGCCACAGATTTGAAAAGTAAATGGAACATTCTAGTTCATGGCCCTAGACCACTGATAATTTCTTATCCTTTGAAGTCAAATCTCAAGATTTAGGAACCATCCAGCCCTGCCACCCAGCTGAACTGCTGGCACCACAGGAAAGGGAGCAAAACAAAACTTTCATCCGAAGCGCTCCGTAACGCATAATATCCTTCTCACAGCCCCACAATCCCAGTCCATAAATGTAACCATCTCATGTTACTATTCATTGTCTGATTTTCAAGCTTTAGGATCCCACAGGTCGAATTGCAGACCCCTGCCACAAATCACCCACAAGCAGAAGTATCTGCCCCAACGACCTCCCACTCCATGGAGAACATTCCTACATATCCACTCGCCGCTAAATTCATTATACCACATGAATCATACGGTCCTCGATCCCAACCCATACCCCAACATCATGCTCAATACCGCCCATGCCGCCAATAACTATACGCACGCCATACTCACTCTGCCACCCTCTCTACACTTGCGACATAAGCTCATCTGTTTATCAGATTACATAATGTGTGACAAATGACAACTTGTGCACCCCCACAGTGTTTTATTCAGCTGGTTTGCAGAGCTTCTGATGCATGCTACGTTCCCTTAATCTACCTAAGAGAAGATTGATTTCGGGCTCCATGAGACTAAAATGATTTATCAGTGCATCGGTAGATGTTGGTATAGCGGCCAGACTTCCTAGCAATTCCCATTGCTTTCAACATTGTCTGTGGGCGACACAGACCAGATGTTACTTTCCATTCAGGTTTATGTACTGTGCACAGAGTCCTGAAAGAGGCATCTCTTCTGCCTGCTTTATTACAATTCAATTTCGCTTGTAAACTAGATCTCCCCCAGGAGACTTCCTCAACAGGAAACTTGCTCTTTCCTCATCGTGGGACCAGAGACTCTGGCTATTTCATCTTAGACATGTCCCTATGGCTCCAAACCCAGAGTAGAAATAAGCTCATTTCTCGTTGTTGTAATTTATAATCATTTTACCAGAGTTCATGGAGACTAGATCTGAGTCAAAATGATTTACGTGCACAGTAACAGCTAAAGTCTGTAAAAATCCTGGGACTATGAATGGGAACAGACTGCATAGCTTGGTAGGATTTACTGTTTTAAATTTGGTGCTAACAGACACAAGGCCAATTTCAAAAGGTAAATTAACAATCAGTTGCAATTTGGGCTGTGACAGGTACCAGTATTAAGTACCTGTTCTCCCTATTTCATTAGAAATCTAAGCAGTAGGTCTTTCTTACCAGTAACTACAAATGCAAGAATGAAGTACACTTTTACACAAGCAAAATTACAAGATGAGAGCCTGGGGGGATGGCTCAGTGGCTAAGAGTGCTTGCTGCGCAAGCATGTGGATCTGAGTTCAGATTTCCAGCAGCCACACAAAAAGCCAGGCAGGGCCATATGTGCTGCCTGCATTGTGGGGAACAGGGGTAAGACGATATATGGGACTTGCTGGCTGTCAACCTTGCTCCAGGTTCAGTGAGAGAGCCTTTCTTAGAGACTAAAATGGAGGGCGATAAAGCAGGGTACATATGTCTTCACCTGGCCTCTAGACAGGCATGCACTGCACACATATGTACATACACCAACACACACCACACACACACACACACACAAGATGGGAATTCAAACCTAGGTCTTCTTTCTGCATTACAGAAAAGCGGAATGGTGTCCAATCTATACAGGCACACAGACTCACTTCTAGTTTTTAGTTTTAGCCTCTTCTCTGTTACCTTTTTGAAAATCCCAGTGGTTTTTGGCTTTAACTAGAAACCTTGTGTTTTCATTTTTAATATTCTTCAAATTATGTCACCTGTCTTACTTTAGAGGTTCAAACGTCAGCAGTATTTTGTTTCTTTTATCTGTTAACTAATATAATAGAAAATGGGGAGGGCTGTCTTTTTTTTTTTCAAGACAGAGTCTCATTGTTAGCACAGGCTGCCCACAAACTTGCCTTGTGGCTGAGGGTGGCCTTGAACTCCTAATCCTTCTGCCACCACCTCTGGAGGGCTGAGACTAGAGGCATGTATTACCATGCCTGGCTTCAAAACAATAGAATTTCTTTGTTCTCATCCATCATTCAATAATGAAATTTCAATAAGTTAGGCATACTATTAAATTTTAAAAAACAAACCTCCAGTAAGACAGATATAGTATACTTGCCATCCTCAGAGTTAACAGACTGAAGCAAAGAACCAAAACACTGAAAATTTCTAGTATTACAGAGTAAAGTACTTAAATGCTGGCTGGCCATAACAACTTGAACATACAGTCAACACCGTAGTTAAGAAGGACATATTCCTGAACCAGCAAATGGACCCAATTTGGCTGTTCTGCTCTTCCCACTGCCTACACTTCTCTGCACCACCCACGCGGAGTGACATGGCACAGATCCTCCATGGAAAACAGAGGCAGCAGGTACTGCAGGGTCAACTGTATCCAGCGTGAGAAAACTTCTTTCCAAATTTGGAGAGCTTAGCAGCATGTTAGAAAGGAACTTAAGTGTTTCAAAGTACAAGTTTAAGGGCTGGAGAGATAGCCTAGTGGTTAAGAGCACCGAATGCTCTTGCAGAGGACCCAGGATAGATCCCCAGTACCCACATGGGGGCTGAGAACCATCTTTAAACTCCAGTTCCAGGGGAATCTGACACCCTCTTCTGACCTCTGAGGCATTGCACAACATGGGTTCACAAACCTACATGCAGACAGTATATTCATACACATAAAAAATTAAAAATTAAAAAAAACAAAGTACAAGTTTAAAGAGTAAAGTGCATGCACACACACTCAGGAATTTCCACTATTTTTCAAAAGTACCAATTTCTAGGCATCCCTACAAACTACTTGTTTCATGAATTGTATTTTGATCACCTACAGAAAGCAGTCTAAAACAATGATCCCAATGAACAACACCTGCATCAACTGATGACTCAGAGGGTTACTCCAGCAACTCAACTCTTAACACTTTGATTGGCCAATACTTTGGAAAAGAAATGTTTGAAAGTGAGGGCTGGAGAGATGGCTCAGTGTTAAGAGCACTGGCTACGCTCTTGCAGAGGACTGGGGTTCAATTCCCAACAACCGCATGGCAGTTAACAACATTTGTAACTCCAATTCCAGGAGATCCAATGCCTTCTTCTGACCTCCAGGAGCACCGCATGACACGGGTACACTTATACACATGCAGGCAATACACTCGTAGACATAAAATAAAAACAATAAATAAAATAAAATAAATATATACATGGACAGGCAACAAGTCCCAACTCAAATCACTGGGAATCCCCTTTTTCGTCGTCTCTCCTCTCTCTCTCTCTCTTTCAAGTAAGGAGTCACCAAGTTAGTTTTTGTCTCAAGTAAATGGCCGAGTCAATAATCATAGAGTGATAGGACAAAAGCACTCCACTCTGTTAGAGACCCTGACAGGGAGGACTGGATCAACAGGAACTAAAAGCCCTGAACTGTTTCACTTTTGACTATTTCCATGTTGTCTGTTGGTAGGAATGCAAATAAAATGGACTAGATAAAAGACCACCTTTGGATATGAAGAGTTGATTATAACTATGTACACAGAAAGTCTTTAAGCATAGCAAAAATAGAATACAAACAGCAAGTGTCATAGAATTTGCATAGTGCAATGAGGACCTACGGTGACGGACAGAAGAAATGAGGGAAATCCACAGCATAACACAAATATCGCGAGTCAAGTAGATCACCAGGTCCAAATTTGTATCTTGTTCCAATAAACACTGGGATGTACAGTCTGCAGAATAATTTTACAAGAGTCAGCAATCAAATATGTAGAAAAAATGTGACAGGGACAGGTTGAGCTGAGAGGCATGTGCAGAAGAAGCACATAACAGTCACACAGAAACAGTGTTCTTCCCACCGATATAAGAAAGTGGCTGAGCTCTGGAGGCTATTCCCACAGACTATGCAACAGAAGTAATGCTCTGGAGAAGTCAGCTCTCACAAGAGACCGTGGTAGAATGTAAGGGCTATGATTGGGGTGAATTACAAAACTACAGAAATATAGACTGGAACTCTTATTTGATCAACATGATTGTACATACAAGCCCCTCCAAGACTTGGACAATGGGGGCCTTGGGCTGTATAAGTTTGGGCATAGCTGCTTGCAAATTGGTTTTCCATGAAGGATGCTTGTATTCATTACTTATTATCCATTATTTAAAATAAAAAAGGTAAGCAGAGCTGGGTCTGTGAGGAAGGGAGATGAGAGGTGAAGAACAACGCTCACAAAAGCATGAAAATAGGATTGGGACAGAGGGAATAAGAAACTAAAGGATTCAGTTTGCCAAAGGTGGAAAGCAACAGAAAGAGGTCAGTGGTTGAGAGCATCACCGAAGGAGCCTGGAGGCATACTGCAGGTGGTTTTTATCTTGCAGGGACCAATTGAGCATGAATAACCACAATCATCCAAGATATTCTGTCATCAACATGAAGATCGAAGGGGAACGAAGAAGACACACGAGGAGGGAGTCCAGGCAAATGGCAGAGACTCTGGACCCACCACAGCGACAAGTGTGTCATGATCCTGAGAACAATAGTTAATGCCAGATGGCTTTCTTTGTAAATGAGCACCCTGAAGCTATGACTCTGGCAGCATAATTTAGTTACACACAGTTCGTGCACCACACTAAGTAACAACCTCCAAGTATATTCAAGAGAAAATGTCTTCTCATTTCTAGGATTCAGCCATTCAGTTTTACGGTGCATTCCTCTCACCCATCTCTGATATCAATTTCAAAATATTTTGTCTTTCTCTTACACTGTCTTTGCTACAGTTTTTAAAGAATTGTATAGAAGAAAAAGAATTGTATAGAATTTTTTCACATTTGCCCCTGAGGATCAGAAATGAAATCATGAACTGAGCTATAATCTCAAAGAACATCACTGTAACCCACACCTGTAAATATCATGACAAGGATCATTCTGTGAAGACAGAATAACAACCCAGCTATAGAATACAATGCTGAGCTTGCTGTTGGTAGAATAACAATAACATGTTTCTGAAGGAAAATCATCTCAGGCAGCCAAGCAGTAGAATTTATTAAAGCCTCTCATGTGTTTATCTCTGAAATTACATGTAACATGTATGGAGAATCTCAACACAAAGCTGCTGCAAAATCTTGAGATTAAATGAGAAAATGTGTGGAAAATTGTTTTGTGTGTGATACAATTGTATTAAAAATATGACATTAGTTGACTTCAAACTCTTCAAGAATATGAATTTTTTTATTAATTTTTTTTATTTCTGTATGTGTATCAATGTACTGTCTGCATGCAAGTCTGTGCACCCGTGTCGTGCAACGCCGCGGAGGTCAGAAGAGGGTGTCGGATTCCCCTGGAACTGGAGTTCTCCTGGAATTGGAGCTTCAGACGGTTCTCAGCCGCCATGTGGGTGCTGGGGATCGAACCCAGGTCCTCTGCAAGAGCGGTCGGCACTCTTAACCGCTAGGCCATCTCTCCAGCCCCACACATCCTATTTTCTATTGGCACTCATTCCACAGTGCCCTTGGAGCTCTCCTGCTTGTTCTGTAATGTGGTCCCCGCCAGAGGGATGAGAGCTACAGTGAATACCTAAGGGGTAGGATAGGCAGCAGGCAGGCATGAGCATTCTGCAAACTATCGATGTGTTCAAGGCCAGCAGCTTTAATAATGTATACATGGGCAAAACTCAAGCAGAAAGTCCTCTGGCACGCAAACATTTTGTTTATTAGAATCCAGCCTCTTGGAGTGTTTGTGAAAATATATGTGAGGCTTTGAATCCCAAGAACCCTTGGTTCTTCATGGTTAGATCCAGGGTAACTTCCAGCTCTGATTCATCAGGAGCCAGGCTCAATTCTACAATAGGGAAGGTAGAGGGAGAAAATAACTATCTTTATAAAGTCTTGACTGTGGGGCATCCTCCTGAAGAGATTGCACCAGGACTGCACAAGCAATACTGCCTTTGCGATTTCACACCTATAATGGGCATGTGGTGCAGGGAAGAGTGGCAGAGACCTTGTTTGCTTTCCTGTGATATTGATGGTGAAGAAAACTGCAGTCTCTTTGCTTTCAATCAGCTCTGCTGCTGTTGCCGCCTTTCTTTCCAAAATGAAAATCTCACTTGTGTCATTGCCTTGCATATGAACCTTTGTTGGCTCCCAGTTACTTTTAGAATTAGAATTATTTCATAGAGCTTTGTGCCTACCCTTCCAACACCATCTTCTGCTTTGTTCTTTCTCACAACCTATGATTAGTCACCAGGACAACTTGGAAATGAACTGAGTCAGTTCTAATTATGAGTCGAATGATCAGTTTTGGAATCAGAAACTTTGGTTTGAATTTAGGGTCTTACTAGTTGGATAGCTGCAGACCAGTTATTTATTCTCCATGGTTCAGGCTTCATGCCTATAAAGGGGTGAAATGACACCTCCATAGGTTTGCTGTGAAGGTTGGGCATGGTGATGCACACTTGTAATCCTACCACTCAAGAGACAGAAGCAGAGAAACTTGAGTTCAAAGTAATATAGCAAGCCTGAGTAATATAGCAAGACTTTCTCTCAAAACTATGGAAAGTGATTAAGTTGTTCCAAATGAAGCAAAATTGTGACTGATACAAGTGTCAGAAAGGTTAAAATACAACTGATATTATTTGCAAACACCCAAATATGGCAACATAACCTGTATATAACTTATTCTCCTTCTATCCCTAAAGCCCACTCAATTTCAACATACTTTTCAAATGTCAACTTCTCTGCCTCTTTCTTTGCACATACAATTATGTTACACTTATCACAGATTATCAAAGCTTTCAGCCTGTAAGATTGTTTCATTTCGACCCTTTCTTTCCTTTCCTTTCCTTTCCTTTCCTTTCCTTTCCTTTCCTTTCCTTTCCTTTCCTTTCCTTTCCTTTCCTTTCCTTTCCTTTCCTTTCCTTTCCTTTCCTTTCCTTTCCTTTCCTTTCCTTTCCTTTCCTTCTTTTTTTGGTCAGAGCTTAAGATCAAACTCAGTGACCCACCCATGGTACGAAATAAAACTAAACTAAATCACATTCTACAACTAAACTACATCCCTAGCCAGATTTTGACTTTCCTGACAACAATGGTTAGATTTTTTGTATCCCTAGGTTCTAGAAAGTTTGAGGTCGAATAGGCCTCAAAATTGATTTTTTTTTTTTTGGTCTTTTCAAAACATGGTCTCCCTGTGGCCCCAGCTGTCCTGGAACTTGCTCTGTAGAATAGGCTGGCCTTGAACTCACAAAGATCCATCTGACTCTGCCTCCCAAGTGCTAAGATTAAAGGTGTGCACCACCACGCCCGGCCTGATTTTTTGTTCATACAAAAAGCCTATACACAACATTAATCACAGTACTATCAATAATAGCCCAAACATGTTAATAATGTGAATGTCTCCTAATAGAAAAATGGATGAACCTAATATGTACTGTCCACATAAGGTAATGTTACACATCCATGAACAGGAATGGAGTATATTGATAGTTGCAGAAGAAGAAGAAGAAGAAGAAGAAGAAGAAGAAGAAGAAGAAGAAGAAGAAGAAGAAGAAGAAGGAGGAGGAGGAGGAGGAGGAGGAGGAGGAGGAGGAGGAAGAGGAGGAAGAGGAGGAAGAGGAGGAAGAGGAAGAAGAGGAAGAAGAGGAAGAAGAGGAAGAAGAGGAAGAGCAAGGAGGAAGAGCTTGAAAAGAGCTAGAAGAGGCCAGACACAAATGGCCAAATATGTTTAGATTATATTCATATATTATGTGAAATGTCCAAAATATACAAATGTAGACAGGACTTTGTGGCTGCTTAGATGTAGGAGATTATATGGAGTGATAACAGATATACCTAAGAGAATATGAAGGGTTTTATTTTTCCTTTGAGACAGGGTCTTTCTATGTATCACAAGCTGAAATGGTGGAATTATAGGTGTGTCATCATGATCCAGTTGATGTTTCTTTTTGAAGTGATGAAACTTTTCTAAAGTCAATGCTGATGATACTTGTACAACTTTAGATCTGTAAAAGCATCATTGAGTTGTACACTTTAAATGAATGAAGTAGATGGTACATAAATTATATTTTGATAAAGTTACTAAAGAGAAAGACAAAAAGAAAAAGAGGAAGGAAGAAAGAAAAGGTAACAAGCAAGAGCAGATTAGTGTTTCCACATCCAGGAACCAGCACACACCAAGCTGCCACCTTCCTGACGAGGCTGATCCCAAGCCCCACCCACCCCGTCGTTGCTGTTTTCTTGTTGGTTTCTCTGGAAGCTTTGCTCCCTTCAGTCTCTCCTCTTCTCTATAATTTAGATTTTCTTTTCCTCCTTCATACACAACCAGCCCCTCAGGACAGTTTGCACAAGGTTGTGACAAGGACGAGAGTCCAGAAACATCCTTTCATGAGAACACTTTGTTTTATAGATAAACAAATGGAGGTTCAGAAGGATCAAGGAAGTTTTGCAACGTCACACACTGAATGGACACCAGAACAGAATGAAAACCCCAGCACTCTATGTACCTGCTCAGTGCAGTTCCTTCCACACTGCCTGTCTTCCTCATTGTGTATGGATGTACAGCCAATTTAGAATAATCTGGATATGGAAATAGAATTAATAAGGATGACAAACTATGAATCAAATGATTCACTATGCACTAGGCATTTTCTGCTCATTCTTTTCCAGATACAGATAATATTGCATCATTTTAAAACGTCTTGAAGATGTTTTTGAACCTTCATTTTCTTAATGTAGATTACACTATATAGAGGGAAACAGGATTAAGAGTGTAGACAACCAGGTGTAGTTATCATTGCTGAACAGCTTTCTGGTTGTGCAAGATCTTTAACTACCCAGACCTTACTGTCTCATTGTAAGATTAGAGATTAATAAGATTAATTTATTGCTCCTTCTCACCTCTTTCCATGGTTCCACAATTTGATAACACTAGATTGAAATATAGAAGCTGTTTGAGTCTTTTTCAAAGAAGATAGTTTCTATCTTCTTTGAAAGATAGAGATATTTGTGACGAATATGGACAGTTCTTTGCAGCAAATGAACACAAAAACAAGGCATACAGGGCAAAACTGCTATGGTAATATAGAAATTAGAGCTGAGGCACACTAAGATGAAGGTGGGGGATGTGCTGTCCTCATTCCTCATTGTAACTCCATCAATATTACCAAGAAAACACCATGCAGCCACTGCCCGGATGTGAAAGGTGAGGATTAGGAATTTAACTTGCCACAAATAACAGTGATAATGGATGCCACGGGGGTGTGGCATTAGGTTTGCCTGTCACCCTTGAGCTATGTTTTCCTTTCCCCTAATTTGATGGAGAACAGTTCAACACTGAATAATGGTTCAGAGATGGGACTTAACTGTGCTTGGGAGTGTGGATCTCTGCTACTCCCGTTGGTTCTAATGCTTTAGTCCTTCTGATAAGATCTTTCATCGATCTGGTATCTCCTTTAGTCCCAGCTGATTTCTAATTCAAGGAAACCTCTCTGTGGCATTGATTGACCTAGTTAAACTAAGGAGAGTTTGTGCTTTAAATGGGAACTGGAAGTCTACTTGATCTGATCATGAAAGAGTGCCTTGATCCTTAGGGTCACTTGAAGCTATTGGACTGGGTGTAGTTGTAGACCCATCGTGAGAACTGCTAATGAAAACAGATAATTTTAATAAGAAAAGACCATTTTCTCACATTTTCACGTTCTTTCTGAAAATGACAAAAATCACAACCCACATCATTTGAGTACTTCTTTTCATTTTGTGGCTTAACCCAGGACCTAACTGAGGGACTCCAGAGGACTTGGAGGAGTCTTGAAATAAAATACTCCTTTTTTAAACATATGAGCTTGTTCTGGAAAGGGATCAATTGTTTTCATCAGACTCTTAAAAGGCTCCTGCAGCCAAGAAAGGCCAAACTCCGGGGTCTGGTACTGGGAAGCTTTCCATCTCTCAGGGCCATTCCTCTGCCAGAGTATGTGGCTTCTTTCCCTTCTGGAAAAAGACAGCTTAGCCTGCATCAGCCAGGAACATCCTAGAACATCTGGTAGAGAGAAAATGAGGTCTGGAGTCAGAGTGTTGAGCACCCTTATACCTACTCTGCCCCTTCTTTGTGTCTATGGACAAGTGACAGCTCAGAGTCCATGGTTGGCAGAAAGCATGGGTCCAGTATTCTGAATGTTAAAACATTGAAATTCTTGGTCCCTGATGGTGCCCTGCTGCTTTTCCATCCTCCTGGGCTACACTGGCTCTTCCTAGGACTGTTTTTTAACCCACAGATTAAAGGGTTTTGTAATTCAGAACAGATTTTAAGTGTAATACAAAAGAATATGACTGGGCATGACAATTGGTTGCCTTCAGAAGATCTCACCAAATGTATAACTTTTCTCATTGATAAACAGATTTCATTATGTACTTCACAGCACACACTGTGGTTGGCTGGCCCATGTCCCTTTAGCAGTCACAATCCTGTTAGCCAGTGACATCTTACCAAATGTGCCAGAGCTTTGCTTCCTAAAGTCTTTCTTTCAGGCATTGCATATGGGGTAGATTAGAAGTGTTGATGAGTTCACACCCCTAAGAGCATGGATGGAACTTGAAGCCTTTATGCTAAGTGAAGTAACACAGTCCCAGAAAAACAAATGATGAATGGTATCTCTCATTTGTGAATGCTAGCACCAAATCCCTAGTTGAAAATCAACCTGAGAAAAGTTAATGTTATATTTCTTTTTATCTGAAGGCAACTATGCTGTTTATAATATGAATTTCTTAACGGGCTCTAGAATTAACAGACTACTTATTTTCAGACTTTGTAATTTTGGTATATGTATGAAGGGTATGTATTTGTATATTAAAGTAATATACATTTAAAGGGAAAGAATGTGAACTCCTAAACATATTTTGGAATTAGCATGCAGTTTCTTTTCAAAGGTCATAATTTTAGTATATATGTGACATTTATATAGGCATATTTTGGAGCAATACAAATGGGAATTAACAACAACGACAAAAAGACTGGATCAAAGAACTGACAGAAACAGCTAACTTCTGCCCAAACAATAAACCTCTGCAGAGAAAAACTTTAAAAAGAGAAAAAGATGCAAGACATGTATGGCAGAATGCATGAACTGGGGTGGGGTGGGGGGAGGCATGGAAAAGGGAATGAATCTAAATTGGACTGAGAAATGATGTATGAAACACACAAAACACCAATAAAATATTTTATTTTTTAAAAAAGCACATCCCTTAACTACTATCCAATGGGAAATTACTGTAAGCATTCTAGCTTCCCTCTTCCTCAGTAAGAACATCATCCACATCCGACTCTCAGAGGTCACTGAGAGGGCTGAGCCCTGGTTTCCCACTGTGGCAACAAATGAGCTGCCTTTCTCCTCTTCCTTTCACGCCCCCAGTTCTCAGCTAGGAGGCCACTGCTTCTTGTAATCACCTCCCAAATAAGCTACCTGAACTCAAATCCTTATCTCAAGGTTGACTTCTTGGGAGATAGAGCCCCAAGACACATTTAAAAAATAAATATTTACACATATGTTAATACCTAATATTTTATAAATGTTGGGAAAAGAAAAATTTTCATATACAACCTCCTCCCTAACATCAATAAAAAGGCAAATTGAGAAATGTGAGATTTAATATTCCACAGTGGGCTGTCAGCAATTTCAAAGTCCAAAGATGTCTGATAAAACATGTAATTTATTCAACCTCATTTCCTATGATCCTCCAATATTTGCTTAACTGTATTAATACTGCGGGTCTCATCTGCCTTACTTGGAAACCCTCTCCTTAAATTCTTTTTTAAAATTAACTAACAAAAAACTTCTAACAAAAACCTCTGCCTCTGAAATGTATATCATCCCATATTGCTGTGAAAGGAATGTGTGGGAAATAGATGTCCCATATTCCTTAGACCGTAGCAGTAGATTTTTTTTCTTAGCTCTGTTATCACCACCCAACCTGCCCATCAGAAACTCTCCCCAGCCTTTCCTCAGCATCTGTCTACTTGCCAGGATAGAAATACAACTTAATGTTTTTCATCATGGATTAACTTCCATATTCTCTATGGTTACAGGACACTTTTCAGAATTTGGCCATAGTCTCTGAAATTAGTATATTTCAGAAATCCATCTCCAGCCTTTTCTGGTTGATGGAGCTGCTATGACTACATTGTAGGCAGCATCATGGATATGTTTTTCAGAAGGAGACATTGATTTTAATACACAGCAACAGGAAAGAGAGCTGCAGATGGGATAAGGTTTGATGTTCTATTTTAAGTTCATTTTACTCTGGGGGGATCTATGAAAGGTTCAGATGTGGGCCCAGCATTGCTCCAACACAACCCAAACAAAAGAACTGCCAATGACGAGAATTCCTACCACTCTTCTTTGGAGTATATGCATATGTGTTTAGTGGTGGAACTGTGGGAAGAGAATGCTGGCAGACAAAAGCCACTCTAAAGCTTTCTTCCTGTTTATCCCTATCACATTCACCATAACCTACCTCATGGAGCCATTGGCACAATGCTGAATAATAAATCACCCCAGAATTCAGTGGTTTAAAACACACACTTATTTGTTGCTCAAGTATAAGTGGCTTTGCTAGAGATTAGCTGACCTAAACTGGTTTTGGATTGAAGGCTATGAGTTAGATCTGGGTCTTTTCTCATTTCACATCCTGCTTTGACCCGAGGATTGAGTACAGATGCTATGTTCTTTCTATGGAAAGAGCAACTTCATTTCAAGTCTCAGTTTACATTACATACACCAATTCCATTGGTCCAAGTTGATCACATATCTAAGCCTGATGTCTAGGGACTCATGAGGAGGTCAGGGCAAGGCTCTTTATGATATGAGAGAAGGGGAAAATTGGGGCCAACAATTTGGTTTGCCAAATCTCATCATCTAGACACCACAGCCCCATGGACAGGCTTTCTAATGGTAATACTGCAAGACCCTGCCATTGTGTGTTCCTATATTGGAAGGCCATGACTGTGATTTTTCATCTTTGATCTTCAGGACACAGGTAAGTGTGTAGTGCCTAGGACCACAGCAGTCCAACATGAACACATGGTGACTCAATAAATGGAGCCTTCAAAAGACAATTGAATTGAAATAACACAAGGAAAGCCTTACAAAATGGGTCATCTTTTATCTATCCATTAGATATTTTCCCCTTAATATAGTATGCATAAAGTACTTACATGTTTCATTTGAATCTTCTTACATTTACAGTAAGATGCAATTTTAAAACATCTATCAACTAATCTCTCTTTTAAACATGAGATATTTGAATGGTAACATAAAAGAGTAATTGTGAATGTTGACTTTTCCAGTCTAATCTCATTGTTCAGGTTGGCCCCTTTTCTAAGAACTATTATTATTAGCTCCTTACTAGTCAAAATTCTATACTTTATCATTTTTTCTTCTCTTACAACTCATTTTATTATGTCAAATTTGTTCCTAAACCACACAAAATTATATCTATCCCTGAAAACTTTCGTGCCTAGTCCAATGATTATCCAGTATTCTTCCACTCCCATCTGTATTGGAGTGCATAATCCATAAACCCTTAACATTGTGATCGCTACACTTAGTAGTACTATTTGCTGGGCACTGAGTTCCATTGTCAGAGTTTACTAATCATCTGATGGTCCTTTAGTCATGCGTGGCCGCAATCCACATGATATTCTTCCTTCCTAGAACCAGGCCTGGCAGTCCCACAGGACTGCATGCTTCAAGGCTGTCTCCTGCCTGCAAGTCTCTAGGCTTAGCTCTGGCAAGGAGGGGGGAGGGGACCATGAGGAATTTACCTGATGGAATAAGAGAAAGACTCGAACTCAGAGAAAGTCCAGAAGATAAAATTCACTCTCATTTATTCATGCCAGCGGTATGTTTATATACCAAAGGTTACTGTGCTCTGGGCAAGGAAGTGGGGGCCAGGTGGAAGGGAGGGGTGAGCCACCTTGGCTCTTACCAGGGGGGCTGCAGAGCTCCTGTTTGTGCAACCGGTAAACTAGAGGTGCGACATTCTGCTCAATACCTCAAGGTAAGGGGCCATCTGGTTCTGGAGCTTTGCAGAGATAGGCGAGGCAAGAAAACACTGTAATATCCTGGACCTTCCAGAGCTATAGATAACTCACAGAGACAACTGAATACCCACAGAGATATCAGATAACTCTCGGAAGTTTTGCTGGACAGGTCTTACAGGTCCTGCCTCAAGCCAGGCAAAGTTTCATTCCTGCATTCCATCATATGTATTATCTCAATATGTGATGAAAAGGCTGGGGAAGGCTTATTCCAGGTACCTCCCCTAACCAGTAAGCAATGGTTTCAGACCTTTGTCTTGTTATAACCCTATATACTTGACCAATAAACTATATTGCCTCTAGCTCTTTTATCTCCACCATGTTGAGGCAAGTACTTGAACCAGGAGCTAGAGACTCAGCTCAAGTTCTTCTGCATTTCTGATTCCCATTGTAACCATGGGGAAAGTATCTGAGCCTAATTTATTCCTTTGTAAGTGAGAGCTTACCATTATCTTATGGAACACACAGAGAGTAGTATATGGAAATACATTAGAAATGTACCATCTCACTCAAATCCTACGGTATCTCATCTATGGCTCTCAAACTCTTTTTTTTGTCTTTTTTTTTTTTGTATTTTGGGGACAGGGTCTCCCTGTAACCCCAGCTGGCGTGGAATTTGCTATGTAGACCAGGCTGGCCTTGAAATCACAAAGATCTGCCTGTCTCTGCCTCCTGAGAGCTGGGATTAAAGGCGTGCACCAACAGACCCTGTTAAACTCTTGTATTGCCAGTCTTTCTATTAGCAATGATCTTAGTTCTTTGCTCCCTGTTTCTTTTGCTGACAAGGTACATTTGGCCTTCTGTCCTGAGAAATTTCATTTCCCTTGGGCCTCATTATTTGTTTGTTGAACAAAGCACACATCACTAGCAATGTCATATTCCCTGGATTTCTCCATATTTCTTGATTAGTTTCTCCTTTGTCTTGTACTTCACTGTTTTCCCAGGCTCCCTCCTCAGAAAAGCTACAGACTGTATCTGATTGTGTCTATACTTGCCAATGGCCAAAAGGGAATTCTAGAGCTTCTGATTTTTTGAAAGTTGATATTTTGTATAATTGGCCCCAAATAGATTTTGAGAAGATAACCACTTATTTTAAAAATAGTTGACTTTCACCAATGTGCTTTGCTGGAAAAAAATAGTTGACTTAGCTACTCAGCCTTACAGTTTCTCTTTAGTGGCTTTATCCTTCTCTTCATCTCTCACTTCCTAGTGCTATGTTGCTGACGCCGAACACAGCTCCTGTTCTCTATTTCACTTTCACTCTTGTATATACATGTAACTACATGTGTGCACGCATGCATGTGTGACAGAGAGAGAGAGAGAGAGAGAGAGAGAGAGAGAGAGAGAGGAGAGAGAGAGAATTGGCACTAAGTATTTCTACTTAACTTGTCTTGGCCTAATAGAAAAATCACAAAGGCAAAGATTATATGTAAATGAAGCATTTACCATGAATGCACATTTCTTGAGCCATGGTTTTCTAGTAATTTGAAAACAATTTACTGTGAAAATTAAACCATTGTTTGACCTATGGTTGTGGAAGCATAATATCCCCTCTTATACTTAGTGCCAGTTCCAGCATACTTTTGGCAAAATAATATCATTTATTATTTTAAATCAACGTTGTTAATCAGAATTGTATGAAGGTTGCAGTCTGTGCACATTAATTTGTAAATGTTTAAGGACTTCAAAGATGCAGGCACACAGCTGGAATATAAGGAAGCTATGACACTAGATTTGCGTGGAATAAGCAATATTTTCATAAATACCTTTATTGAAACACTTGACCAAAAGAAAACTATTCTTCAAAGATGCCTGTATATTAGATGTGGGGAGGTAGGAAACCCCAACCCTACTGGAGGAACAACTGGCAACAGATGACCGCTGGAAGGGGCGATTCAGTCTCATTTAAGGGTGAGACTCTTAATAGGTTGACCAGACTACAGTGGATGAACCCAGACTGAAGAGCATTGGGACACACACACACACACACACACACACACACACACACTCCTTAGAAAAAGAGATGTGCATACGGGAGGGTATCTAAATATGATCAAAATATGTGTATGAAATCCACAAAAAAGCTTTGTAAAGTACTTTATATAAAAAGAAAAAAGTTTGTTACATGTGAATAAGCAGCCCATTCTACATAGATTTCAAACTAATACTTTATATTTTCTTCTTCTCAACTGATGTATCATGTAACCCTTAATCCAGGAGAATAATAGTAAAATGTGGCCAACTATGTTTCAAAAAGGGTCTGCGTCTAACGCAAACTTGGAAAGCATAAGAGCATTGGCTTTTTCTCTGAGCCATCATCAATACATGATAAGAACAATGGTATATCACTTCTCTTGCTACTGCTATTACCTTGGTGGGTCTGGCGAAATGTCCAAAATGCAAGAAAGATAAATCTTTGAAATCTCTGAATCTATGTCAAAAGTTTGTTTTCTACATATATATGGCACCCATGGCACAGCCACCTGAAAAATTTGAACACAGACACATAACAGGCAGATGAGGAGAGTAGGAGAAATAGAATGAGCAAGAATGAGAGAGGGAGAGGGAGAGACTGCACTAGCAAACCTGTTTCTTGCTGGTTTTGACTGGCTCTAGTAGGGGACAGGGAGACAGTGTCTGTCCTCCTGTGCTCATAAAGTGAAACCATCTGAGGCTTCTCTGATGCTCTAGTGGGGACCACTTGCAAGGATCCACTCTGAGTTCATGTGTGTATTCTGGAAAGTTCAGTGGTACAGGGCCCGATTGCTGGTTCATTGACTCCTAGGAAGGCAGTTTGAGGTGAATATTATGAGGCTCCAAAGAAGTTCCAGCAGTGTAAGACACCTGTCACTTATCATACTTGCCAGCTTTTCAATGCACCTTTAGTAAACTTCCCTCATTGTTCCATTGCATTTTCCTCTCATTCCTGCCCTCAAAAACTATGTGCATATGACCCTTTGCCTCGGCCTTCCCTTCCTTAGGATAATATAGTTACTGAAAAACAGGTGAGCCAGTTAATGTGGTATGCAGCTGCAGAACATTTAAAGATAATACATTCATCCTATAGGATTTTACTACGTAGCTGAGGCTGGCTTGGAATATGTGATGTAATCTAGTCTGGCCTCTTACACATGGTTCTCCAGCCTCAGCCTCTTGAGTGCTGAGATTCCAGGCAGGTTCTGTGGCTTTCTGTACATGTAGATGATTGAATAGACAGCATATTACAAAACTGCAACCCCCAAAATATGTGTTTGGCACTTTGGGTGATTCCTTAAGAGATTTTTCTTTAAGAAATCGAATGTGGTTTACATATTGCATTTAGACCCCCCATACATGAGGTGGCTTGGCTGTATTGGATTTTAATATAAATGATTGCTAGCTGGAGTGTAAAATGGTAAAAGGGAATTTGAAAACCAGTTTGACAATTTCTTATAAAAATCAAACCTAGGCTTACCACAAGACTCTGTAGTCTCTCTCCTTGATATTTACCCAAGAGAAATGGAAATACATTCGCACAAAAACTTACACAAAAATGTTCTGAAGGCTTTAATAATAGTTCAGTAGAGAATTTAATAATTTAATAATTTAATAACAGCCATCAGTAGAGAATGTTCAAAAGTCTGCTATGTTCCTCCAATGCCTGGTAACAATAAAAAGGAAAGAACTGACGTACCAAACAACATGGACACATCTTAAAATCATTACAGCGAAGGAAGCCAGACATAAAAGCATGCATACTATATGAGTCCATTGCAATGAGCCTCTAAAAATGACAAATCTCATTTTTGGTGACATAAAGCAGCTCAGTGGTGGCTTGGAGCCAGCAGGAACATTAGCTGTGAGGAGCAAAAAGACAACCTGGAGGACGCTGAAAATGTTCTGCATCTTGATTGTGTTGGTTTTTCTACAGGTGTGTACATCTACCAAAACCCGGCTACACTTCTTTTCTGTACATATATTTAGTTCTTGTGGGGAGTGGCATACATGACATGCTACGAGGGTCAAGGTCAAAGAACAACTTGCTTGGACAGTTGGCTCTCTCCCTCTATCATATGGAATCCAGGGATCCAACCCAGGTCCATCAGTCTTGGTGTTAAGTGACTTTCCCCACTAAGCCATCTTGCCAGAGAAATTTGGTTTTATATTTGAAAAAACTGATTTCTACAATGGAAAAGCATTTTCAACCTACAAAGAACAGCTTTAAAAGTACTGCTTGTCAAGACGGTGCTTTGTGAAGATGTATGCCGATTCTTTTGTGTGAGAAGCATAGGTCTACTGCTCAGTTATCTGTTCTAAAGTGACAAACGCAGTGGTCAATGTCAATTTAAGACCTCCACCACATTGTGTCCAGCTTACTTTGTGGATTTCTCAGTGCTGTTTGTAAACAATTTTCCTGCATTTACAACTAATACCAAAACAGACCTTTAGCTTATTGCCTTTGAGATTAAGGTTGGAATGCCCTTTATTTCAATTTAGAGATGGCACATACAAAAGATGCTTGTATATATCTATACATTAGCCCCAGACTTCCCTAGAGATTAATCAAGGTTAATTTTAATCAATTTATCCAAATTATTATTCTATGCTTCCCGTATTTTGGCAGGAGTTCTCAGACCCAAGGTAATGTGTTCTAGTGGCATGGGCTGCTGTGTCTGCTTCTGAGCATACCAATCGTGGAAGCTATTCTGATGTTCATGTCCCTTGGAGTGCGAAGGTAAACTATTTGGCATGTCACGTACGATCTTTTTCCTGCTTGCCATCTTTTCTGCAGGGAGGACTACTGACAGTAGAGTAGACTGCCTCATTAGAATTCACTGGCTGAGCCAATTCTCCATTTAACTGATGAGGGAATTCTCGCACCAAGTGGGTGGGAAAGAGGTCCATTCTGTCAGAAATCTGCTTCCTTCCTGCTTTGCTGTCAGGAGGAGGAGATGGCTGGTACATAATCCAAAATGGCCTGTACAGGAGACACCAGGACTTACACTACCACTCCCTCATTAAGAAACTGTAGCAATTGTTTCCATTATCTGCTAATGTCAACATGTCACACACCCCCAAATTCCTTTAGAAAAATGATGACTACATCTGATTCCCCTCAGAATATAAAGCCTTAGGTCAAACTGTTATCCCTTTACTTCTAAAAGATCTGTATACAGAAGACCATTGACCATTCACTAAAAGGAGAGGATGTTCCTTTGGTTACATGGAAGCTTCAGCATTCTGCCAGTGATCACATCACAGACAAATTCTCTTCATCGTAATTTGCCAGATACATTACAGAGCAAAATCTGGACATCTTCTCTAGCTCTGTGCACTAAGGTTCATAACTACAAGAAGTCTGCAAGATCATCAAGTCAAATATCTTTGTTTTATGGAGGTAGAAGCCAACAGGAGAGATGAAAATTCTGCTACCTGCAGAACAAGACTCTGAGGCTGATTCTAAAGACCACCTTCCTAATAGGGGAGATTGACTATAGCTGAAGTTATACTGTACGACTTCTAAGTTTTAAACTCAAAAGCAAGTTTTCCTCTTTGTTTTTTTCTTTCTTTTCCTTCTTTTTCTTTTTTGAAAAATTTCAGTCAAACTGGTTTATGAATAATGGCATGACTTCTTGTGCATGGAAATCTATCCGGGATGAGTTACCAACCTCAAAGGAGATTGACCCCTTGTCTCAGAATCCCTGGAGGGCTTTGCCTTTTACGGGAAGCCATTTAGAACAGGATCTATTTTCCATGCGATGACAGGAGGCATCAAATGGTGTGTTTCTTCAGAACAGGAAGCTGATAAGCCAATTAGAATCAAATGTAGGTGAAGTATGAGGAGGGGGGCAGAAGAACTCAGGGAGATGGAGAGTGCAAACAGTGGCTTCCTATCTTTCATGGACTTGTAAATTTCTCTTGTATTTTGTTTATTTATTTTCCAACTAAAATGAACATGTGTTGCTTGGAAAACTTCTGACAATAAAGAAACTCAGTATCCACTAGATATATGTCAACATAGGCAGTAATTACCTTCCATTGTTGTGACCAAAAGAATGGAGAAAACAATTCCAGCGAGGAAAAAAGGGTGGTTTTTCTCACTATTTACTTTTGAGAATTTCATCCATCAGTACACTGTTTCTGCACCAGTTCCACACCATTCCCCCCATCCCTTATATATTCATCCATGAGTACACTGTGTCTGCACCATTCCCACACATTTCCTCCCCCATTCCATGTGCATCCATGAATTCACTCTATTTGCGCCATACCCACTCCCTTCTCCCCCTCCCCTTCCATGTTCAGCCATGAATGCACTGTATCTGCACCTTTAGCACTCCTTTCTCCCCACCCCTTCCATGTTCATCCATGAGTACACTGTATCTGCACCATTCCCACTCCTTTCCCCCCCTTCCATGTTCATCCATGAGTACACTGTATCTGCACCATTCCCACTCCTTTCTCCCCCTCTCCTTCCATGTTCATCCATGAGTACATTGTATCTGCACCCTTCACACTCAGAATGCTCAGGCATTCTGCCATATGTGTCATGACATCTTCTGTATTTAATTTATATATTTAGTCTAATTAATGTTTCTCTTCTTTGCATCTGTTTAGGGCTGACCCTTTGGAACTGAGATCGCGCCCCTGAAAAGAAATACCAAAAACTGCTTCTCCACCCTTTGCTGACATGGTTACTTTTTGGTCTTTGCAGGTCTTCTAGCAGGCAGCCCTATCATTGAGATTTCATGGGTACAAACAACATCCCTCTCTTATCCATAAGATACTACCATGCCACAATTGTCCCAGTCCTTATGTATCTACAATTGTTTCACCTCATCTACTATAATGTTCCCTGAAACTTAGATTTAGTTCTTGTGTTCTAGATGTCTTATCTTGGGATGGGCACTACACAGTCACTTGCTCTCTGCGTTTTGATCAGTGTTGGGTCTCTTTAATAGTCTCTGTGCATTGCAAAAAATGAGTTTCTTTGATGAGATGTGAGAGCCCCATTTATCTATGGATATAAGAATAAATATTTAGAGCTGGGTGTGGTGGCACATGCCTTTAATCCCAGCACTTGGGAGGCACAGGCAGGCAGATCTCTATGAATTCAAGGCCAGCCTGGTCTACATAGCAAGCTCCAGACCAGCTGGGACTAATGGGAGACCCTATCTCAAAAAGACCAAAAAAAAAAAAAAAAAAGAATAAGTATTTAGAAGGCAGTTGGAAACTGTATGACTTTAGTAATATGGTAGGGTCTCCTCAAAGACCTCTCTAGCCATGAATTATTTTCAACTGAAGGGCTTTAGGTCCAACTAGACAGCTGTTGGTTGTCCCCAAAATAAACATGGCACAATTTCACTTTTGAAAATACCTCTTCATTGTCGTTGTGGATCTCAGGTTTCATAATTGGGTAAAAGTATCAGCTTGCATAGCATCTTCCAACACTTTGAGAACTACTCCACAGAGAGGAGTCTTTCAGGGCAGTACCAGAGTGATTTCTCCAAGTCCTATCAGCATAACCTGTGTTTTCTTCAGCAATAGGCTCTTACCACCAAGTTTTGGACAGTATCAAGAGCAATGACCATAGCCTGTAATGTCTGAAACCTCAAAGTAGTTTTAATTTGCATTTCTATGATTACTAAGAATACTGAACACTTTTAAAATTTTTTATTTCTTTTTTATTTTTAAAGATTGTTTTAAATTTCTTCCTTTGACAAAATTCTGTTCAGATCTATAGACCATTTTTAGTTAGATTTTTTTCTTGATTCTTTGTGTTTTTGTTTTCATATTTATTTATTTAATGTATATAAGCATATTACATGCATATATGTAAGTGTACCATGTCATACAGTGTGCACAGAGACCAGAAGACAGTGGGCTCTGCGATTTGAACCCAGGTCTTCTGGAAGAGCAGCCAGTCCCCTTAACTGCTGAGCCATCTCTCCAGCTGCTAATTTTTATTTTTAAATTTTGTTTATATATGTTTTTATTTTATGTGTATGAGTATTTTGCCTGCATGTATGTAAGTTCGCCATGTATGCAAACCCACAGAGGCCAGAAGAGGGCACTGGATCCTCTGGAACTGGAGTTACAGATGGTTGTCACCATGTGCATCCTGGGAACTGAATTTGGGTCCTCTGCAAGATCATCCAGTGCTTTTTTTTTTTTCTATGATAAGAATTTTTTTAATTTTAAAATATTTTATTTATTATATTTTATTTATTATTTTTATTTTCTGTGTATTGTGTGCATGTATGTACATGCATCCATGCTGTGCAATGCCTTTGGAGTACGTAAGAAGGTGTTGGATCCCTAGGAACTGGAGTTAGAATAGTTGTTAGCTGCCATGTGGGTGCTGGGAATCAAACTCAGATCTTCTGCAAGAACAGTCAATGCTAATAACTGCTGAGCCATCTTTCCAGCCCCAATAAGAAATTTTTGAAAGGACAGATTTTTCTAGTGTGATTTATGCATTACAGAGCATGAATATAACAATAAATGACATGCATTGCCACATTAGTAAATCCAACTTTTATGCTGTTATAGCGTGTTAAAATAAAAGTTATTAAAATTTAAGCAAAGGACATAGTTAAAAAAATTAAATACACAATGCTACTTTCTAACATGTATACCAATAACAGACATTGGGGGTGAGATAAGAGTCTGAGCAGCATGCCAAAATACTGGAGTAAAACTCTAGAACAATGTGGGAAATGCTGTCTGCAGCAACAGGAATGAGAACAGCAAAGAGGGCCAAGACGAGAAATCCATGTGTTCAAAGACAGGGCAAGAATTCCCATGCCATAAACACAGAGTTTTCTTCTTAAAAATTGCATAAAAAAGAATCCTTATACACTAGATGTTACATGAAATGTATCCCCAAAGGAAAGTACACAGATTAGGTAATTATCATATTTCCCTTTGTTAGTGACAATGATACAGTTTTATATTATTCTTATTCCCACATTATGAAAAGCCAAAAAATGAACAAAATAGGTATTTTCTTTAACTGGTCACATGTTGAATATTTTAGGAAGACTCTGGATGTTCATGAGTTAGGTTAAAGACATTATTTGTGTAGATATAATTATGACTCTCACTAACTCTTCTTACCTGTTAATCATGATTTTTTTTTTATTATTTATCTTTGTATGTGTATGAATGTACTGTCTGCATGCAGGTCCGTGCACCCGTGTCATGCAATGCCGCGGAGGTCAGAAGAGGGTCCCGGATTCCCCTGGAACTGGAGTTCTCCTGGAATTGGACTTGCAGACGGTTCTTAGCCGCCATGTGGGTGCTGGGGATCGAACCCGGGTCCTCTGCAAGAGCGTCGGTGCTCCCAACTGCTAGGCTATCTCTCCAGTCCCAATCATGATTTTTTTTTTATTTATTTCTGTATGTGTATGAATGTACTGTCTGCATGCAAGTCTGTGCACCCGTGTCGTGCAACGCCGCGGAGGTCAGAAGAGGGTCTCGGATTC
>VZQC01005969.1:0-61608 GCA_009823505.1 Rhizomys pruinosus
TTGCAACATTTTCCCCTTTAATTTTATATTACTCTGACATATGCATACATACCCTCTCCCCATATATACCAAAATTACAATGTCTGAAATAAGTGGTAGGTTCATTCTAGATCCATTAAGTTATTCACATTATACATGGTACAGTTGCTTTTCGGTAAAGAAACACACACACAACACACCACACACATTGCAAAACATTTTGCCTTACTACTAGTATTTGGTGCTAGCATCCACAGATGAGGGATACCACTTTTCATTTGTTTTTTCTGGGACTTGTGTTACTTCACTTAGGCATAAGTGTCTCTAGTTCTATCCATTTAACTGCAAATTCATGATATCTTCTTTAATAATATATAAACATATATAAAATAAAAATATTTTTCTTTTTTTAATTTTATTCCTTTATTTTTGTATGTGTATGAATGTACTGTCTGCATGTAGGTCTTGGTGAACCTGTGTCATGCAAATGCCGCGGAGGTCAGAAGACGGTATCTTTTTCCCCTGGATCTGGAGTTATCCTGGAATTGAAGTTCTCCTGGAATTAGAGTTTTAGCAGACGGTCTCAGCCGCCATGTGGTGCTGGGGATCGAACCTGGTCCTCTGCAAAGAGCAGTCAGCGCTCTTACTGCTAGGTGGCATCCTCCAAGCCCAAATGTCATCTTTTTTTACCACTGAACAGAACTCTATTTTGTAGATGTACCACGTTTGGTTTATCCACTCATCAGTTGAGGTCGGCAATTGGTGTTCGTTCCAGCTCTTCACTATTATGAAGGAGAGCTGCAATAAACCTGATTGTGCAATGTATCTTGGCAGTAGGATGAGTCTTGTGGGTATATACCCCAGGAGTGGTATGACTGGGTCAGATTGTAGAATCTCATTTTGAGTCTTTAAGTGTTCTCCACACTACTTTCCATACTAGTTGTACGAGTTTACCATTCCCACTTCAGCATGTGGATGAGTGTTTCCCCTTTCCCCACATCCTCCCGCAGCATTTCATGTCTTTTGTTTGCATGATCTTAACCCAGTCTTATTAAAGAGGTGAAATGGATGTTAAAGTGGTTTTTTAATTTGCACTTCCTTAATTATTTTTTGGGTCTTTTTTTTGAGACAGGGTCTCCTGTAGTCCCAGCTTTTCCTAGAAACTCACTCTGTAGACCAGGCTGCGCTTGAAAACTCCCAAAGTCCACCTGTCTCTGCCTCCCCAAGTGCTAGGATTAAAGTGTTGCACCACCACGCCTGGCAAGGCCATTTCCTTAATTATTAATGTTGTTGAAAACTTTTTAAAGATGTTTCAGCTATCTTTACTTCTTCACTGTTGAAGTCTCTTTCAGCTCTTTACTCCATCTTTTTTGAGTGGAGTCATTTGTTTTCTACTTCTTTGTTTTTTGGAGTAGTTTATAATATTCTGGATGTTAATGTCGGATCAGATGTATCTTTGGTGAAGGTTTCCTCCGACTCTGTGGAATTTTCTCTTAATTTCATTGATTGTTTCTTTTGCTCTACAGAAGCTTTTTGAGTTTAAATGAAGCTCCACTTGTCAATTGTTGACCATTTTTTCTGTGGGCAGCTGCTGTTTGGTTTAGGAAGTCTTATCCTACACCTATGTCTTGTAGGTTGTTGCCAACATTTTCATCTATCACCTTCAAGAGTTTTCAGGCTTCATGTTAAGGCCTTTGATGCCATTTGGAAGGTTTTTATTTTTGTTACAGGGTAGAGGTAGGGGTTTAATTGTTTTTTCTTCTACCAAATGGTGATCCAGTTTTGCCAGCAACCATGTGGCTGAAGATGCTATCTTTTCCTCCATTGGTGTCTTCTTGGCTTTGTCAAATATGAGGTGGCTGAAATATATAAGTTCAAGTTTGGATCATCAATTTTTGTTCCATTGGACTGCCAGGTCTGTTTTGTGCCTGTACCAAGCTTTTTTTGTGTTTTATAGCCCTGTAATATAGTTTGAAGTCTGGCATAGTGATCCCACCTGTGTTGCACTTTTCACTCAGGGTGGCTTTGGCTATTTGGGGTCTTTTGTTTTTTCATATGTATTTAAGGATTTTTTTTCCAAGTCTGTGAAGAAACTCTTGGGGGATTTTTTTATTTAATTTTAAATTTATTTTTGTATGTGTATGAATGTGCTGTCTGCAGATAGGTTTGTGCACCCTGTGTCGTGCAATGCCTCGGAAATCAGAAGAGGGTGTGTTGGAATTCCCCTGGAATTGGAGTTACAGACAGGTTTCTCAGCTGCCCATGTGGGTGCTGGGGATCAAACCGCGGTTCCTCTGCAAGAGCAGTCGGTGCTCTTAACCACTAGGCTATCTCTTCAGCACCCGAAACTCTCTTGGGGATTTTAATTGGGATTGCATTGAATCTGTATAATTTAATTTAGGTAGAGTGGACATTTTCACTATATTAATTTTTTCCAATCCCATGAGCATGGGAGGTCTTTGCCATCTTCTGATGTCTTTTCTTCAAATATCCTTCTTCAGGGTTTTAAAATTTTTGTGGAAGAGATCTTTGATATCTTTGGTTAAATTTGTCCCTAGGTATTTTATTGTTTTGTGGCTAATTGTGAGTGGGAAGGTCTCCTTGGTATTCCTTCTCACAATTGCTTGTTTGTTGGTGTAAAGGAAAGGCTACTGATTTTTCTAGGTTAATTTTGTATCCAGGTGCCAACTTTACTGAAACTCTTTCATCATTTCTAGGAGTTTTCTGGTAGCATTTTTAACATCCCTTAGGTAAACTATGTCATCTGCAAACAGGGATAGTTTGACTTCCTCTTTTCCAATTAGTACTCCTTTAATATCCTTTCTTGCCTTATTGCCATAGCAAAGTGTTTCTAGCACTATATTGAAAGAGGAGTGGGTGATAGGGGACAGCCTTGCTGTGTTCATGCCCTTAATGGGAATGTTCCTAACTTTTCTCAATTTAAAGGATGATGTTGGCTGTGGATTTGTTATATGGCTTTGATTACATTGAGGAAATTGTTCCGCTCCAGTCCAATTTCCTCTAAGAATTTAAGCATGATAGCGATGGTGTATTTTTATCAAAGGCTTTTTTCTGCATCAATTTGAGATAATTGTGTGGTTTTGTCTTTCAGTCCTTAATTTATTTTATGATATTTATTGATTTTATGTATGTTGAACCATCTCTCATCTCTGGTATGAATCCAACTTGGTCATGAACGGAGGATCTTTTTGATGTGGGTCTGTATGTGGTTTCCAAGTATTTTTGTTGAGAATTTTTGCATCTATGTTCATTAATGAGATGGGCCTAAATAGTTTTCTATTATGGTTGTATCTTTGCCTGGTTTTGGTATTAGAGTGATGCTGGCTTTGTAGAGGAATTAGGAGGTTTCCCTCTGCTCAATATCGCTTCTGAACAATTTTTTGAGTAATAATGGTTTTGTAAGTCCTCTTTAAATGTTTTATAGAATTACCTGCTGTGAAATCATCTGGGCTTGGGCTTTCTGTAGTTGGGAAGTTTACTATTACATTTTCAACTTCCTCATATATTATGGGTATGTTTAAGTTGTCAATCTCTTCTTGATTAAACTTTGGTGAATTCCAGGACTTCAAATAATCATCCATTTCTTTTAGATTTTCAAATTTTAGTGGAATATAGGTTTTTGTGAAAATATTCTTGTATGATTGTCGGATCTTTTCTTCTGTCTGTTTGTGATGTATTCCCTTATTCATTCATGAATACTATTGATTTGGAGTTTTTCTCTTCTTTCTTTTGGTTAGTTAACTGGGCTAAGTGCATTTTCTAATCTGTTTATCTTTTCAAAGAACCCAGCTTTTGAATTCTATTAGATTCTTTGGTATTGTTTTCTTTGTTTCTATTCATCAATTTCTGCTCATGATTTTTTGCGATTTCTTCCTGTCCTTTTTTGATTTAGGGTTCATTTGTTGTTGTCTCTCAAGTTTTTTTAGATGAAGTGTTAGTTCATGTTATTTTTCCTCTTTCTTGCTTTTTTTCAGGAATAAAGGGCTATAAACTTCCCTCTAGGAAACTGCTTTTTTTTTTTTTTAATTTTATTTATTTTTTATGTGATGAATGTACTGTCCGCAAGCCAGGTCTCTGCACCCGTGTCGTGCAATGCCTCGAGGCAGAAGAGGGTCTAGGATTCTCCCTGGAACTGGACTCTCCTGGAATTGGAGTTAAGATGGTTCTTAGCCACCATGCGGGTGCTTGGGGATCAAAACCCGGGTCCTCTGCAAGAGCGTCGGTGGCTCTTAACCGCTAGGGACTTATCTCTCTAGCCCCAGGACTGCTTTTATAGTATTCCATAGGTTTTGCTGTGTTGTATTTTCTTTTTCTTTTTGTTCCAGGAATGTTTTTATTTCTTTATTGATCCATTCATTATTCAGGAGTGTGTTGTTTACTCTCCATGTGTTGTTTTAGATAGTTGGGCTTGTTCTAGTGTTGACATTGAGCTTTATTGCACTGTGTTCTAAAAGAATGCATGAAATTATTTCAATGCTTTTGGATTTTTAGAGTTTTTTTCTGTGTCCCAGTATGCAGTCGATTTTGGAGAATGTTCCATGGGGTGCTGAGTGGAAAGTATATTCTCTGGTGTTTGGGTGGAATACTCTGTGAGGTCCATTTGGTGTATTGTATTATTCAGTTTAGATGTCTCTGTTTATTCTTTGTCCAGCTGACCTATCTATTGGGCTGAGTGGGGTACTGAAATCTCCCACTATTAGTTTGCTGATATTGATCTGTGCCTTGAGGTCCTGTAGAATTTTGTTTATAAAGTTTGGTGCATCAGAGTTTAGTGTTTATAGATTCATGATTGTAAAATCTTCATGGTTAATTGATCCTTTAATAAGGATGTAGTGGCCCTCTCTGTCTCTTCTTTGTTTTACTTTGAAGTCTATTTTGTCTGATATTTGAACAGCAACCTCTGCTTGCTTTTTGGTACCGATTTGGCTTGGAATATTTTTTTCCACCCATTCACTTTAAAGTTGATGCTTATCCTTGAGGGTAAGATGGGTTCCTTGTAGACAGCATATAGATGGGTTCTGTTTCTTAATCGAATCTCCCAGTGCCCTATGTTTTTTTGATTAGGGAGAGTTCAGCCCATTAATATTTAAAGTTATTATTGAGAGATGTGTGCTCCTTCCTTTTTTTGCCTTATTTTCTGTTTGCATTCTTTGGCTACTGGTGTTTGTATTTCGGCAGTTATACTTTTATTCATTACTTTCTGTCTGGTGCTTGGGGATAGTTTGCTCCTTTCCTCTGACCATTGAACTGCTTTGAGTATTTTCTGAAGGTTTGGTTTCCTGGACATGATTCTTTCAATCTTGTTTATGTCATGAAAGATTTTTCTTCTCGTCTCCTTCAACTAAAATTGACATTTTTTGCTGGGTAATATAATTCTGGGTTGGCATTTAAGTCATTTTCGTGCTGGAAACTTCACGTCCAAGTTACTTCTGGGCTTTCGTTTCATTTGCACTGAAAAGTCAAGCTACAATTCTGATGGGTTTTCCTTTTAATATGTAAACTTGTTATTTTTCCTCTCTTTTGGCCTCAATAATTTTGTCTTTGTTTTGTCTAGTGTTTTAACCATGATATGGAGTGAGATATTACTTTTCTGAACTTGTCTATTTGTGTTCCTATTGTGTGCTTGTATTTTTATGGGTTTGGTCATTTTTTAGTTTGGGAAAATTTTCTTCTATTTATTCTCTTGAAGATCTGAATCAATACCATTTATCCCTGGATTCTTCTCTTTCTCTATCCTATGAAATGGGGAGGTTTGATCTTTTCATAGTGTCCCAATATTTCCACTCTTTGTGATTTTTTTTATGTTTCATACTCTTTGTTTTGAGCATTGCAGTTCTTACACCTTGTCTTCCAGTGTTGGTATTCTACTTTATGCTTCATACAATCTGTAACCCGCGAGGCTTTCTCTCATCTTTTCCTGCTGATTGGTGAGTGTGCAATTTCCCTTTTTTCACTTCATTTTGTGATTTGTTTTAATAATTTCAGTTCCCCTTTGAAGTTTTGTCATTCTCTCTAGATACTTGATCCGCTGGTCAGTTTCCTGTTTCAATTTCAGCGTGGATCTTTTCAGTGTTTCCACTTCATTCCTGAGTTTTAGTCATTCTCCTCCCTTCAATTTCTTTGAGTATGTCTATTATTGTTCTAAGATCTCCGTTCTGGGTTATCTCCAGGGAGAACTCATTGTTTTGTGGGTCTTCTTTTTATTTATTATTTTTTTATGTGTAGGAGTGTACTGTCTCATGTAGGTTGGTGCACCCGTGTCGTGCAATGCCATGGAGGTCAGAAGAGGACGTTGGATTCCCCTGGAACTGGAGTCATGTGGTTTCTGGGAATCGAACCCAGGTGCTCTGCAAGAGCAGTTGGTGCTCTTAACCTCTGAGCCATCTCTCCCCAGACCTCTGTTGGGGTCTTCTATAGGCCTGCTAGATTTTGTTGGGGATTTATTATTTGCTTTTCCTGTGTTGTTGATTTTCCTTTGCACTCTTGGCTATATGGGTTTGATTTTTATTTTTTATGTAATCGCTATAATCACTTGGCAAAATTCCAAGTGCTTCTTTATTTGGTTGAAGGCCTGTTTCTCTAGGTTGGCTGTGGAGTGGCAGGTTTCTTGTCTCTTCTGTTACTTTGTGTTCTGAGTCACTTTCTCTGTTCCCAAGGCGCCCGGGTGGGGAAGGTCCTGGAACCTACCAGCCAAGAAGCCCACCCTGTTACTCTCCCTGTGCCGGCAACAAAGGTGCTACGATGGTCCTGGAACCCTGTACCAGAAGTGACTGGGCTGGGAGGGTCTTGGAACCCTGGCTGGAAGCGACAGAGCTGGGATGGTCCTAGAACCTACCTGCTAAGAAGCCCAGCCTGTCACTTGCCCTGCACTGGCAGTGACTGGGCTGGGGTTGTCCTGGGACCCTGGGCTGGAAGCAACGGGACTCTGAGAGATTTTTGTCTTTAACCAAATTGTTTTTGATTCACTGACCCTGAAGGATGATTTTTCTCTGCTGCTCTTATTTTATATGTATTTAGGTAATAATATGCATGGAATGTGCACATATCCAGATCCTAAAATGAATTTGACTGCATGTGACCTGACATACAGGAAGTCTGACTCTCATTAAAAATTGAACTGCGGGCTGGAGATATGACCTAGTGGTTAAGGAGCACCGACTGCTCTCTTGCAGAAGACCGGGTTCGATCCCCCAGCACCCACAGGTGGCTGGAGATACCATCTTTAAACTCAGTTCCAGGGTTAAATCCGACACCCTCGTTACTGACCTCCACAGCATTGCACGACACGGGGTGCACCAAACCTACCTGCAGACAGTAACAGTCATACACATAAAAAGTAAATTAATTAATAAAAAAAGAATTAAAAAAACCTCAAACTGCAGCTAGGCGTGGTGGTGCACACCCTTAAATCCCAGCACTCAGGAGGCAGAGGCAGGCAGGCCAGATCTCTTGTGAGTTCAAGGCCAGCCTGGTCTCAAGTGAGTTCCAGGACAGCCTGGGGCTGCAAGGAGAACCCCGACTCAAAGACAAAAAAAAAAAAAAAAAAAAAAAGTTAAGCCTGCAACCAGGCGGGGTAGCCCAGGCTATAGGTCTCAACCACTGAGGAGGGCAGAAGGGCAGGAGGATCTCTATGAGTTCAAGACCAGATTGGGTTGTATTTAGTGAGTTCCAGGCTACAGGGAGACCTCATTTCAAAAACATAAATAAATAAATAAATAAATAACAGTTAAACTGCAGCATTGTACATTAACATGTGAAAATATCTTGTGCTCTTTTTTAAAAAATTTAGGTTGCTGGAGGCACACATGTGGGGTTCAGAAGACAATTCATGGGTTCTCTCCTTTCACCATGTGCATTCTGGGGGCTGTCAGGTGTGGCTGCAAGCACTCTGACTCCCTGACTCCCATCTCACCAGCCCTGTGTGAACTTTGACAATAAAAACTGCTCTACTCTTTTTCTACTAGGGATTGAACCTGTCACTTTATGCATGTAAATATAACACTCTACCACTGAGCTGCATCCCTCAGTCACACTACTTTTCCATTGCTACTATCCATAAAAACTTCATGCAGACACCGGCTGTCTAGAATCCCCACCAAAAGAGGGCACTCTGTGACCATTTTCAATAAACCTAAATCCCTTGCCTGCAAGTAATTTCTTATCTAAGCATGTTTTTCATGGTAACAAAACCAGTTGTACTGTCAGATAAGAGGCTTCTACATCATTGTTTAAATTGCTTTTTAACTATCCCCAGGCAATTGTGACTGTAATGAGCCCAAATGGATGTAAACAGCCAATGTTTTTCTGAATTACATTTAAGATTTTTTTTAATTTTATTTATTTATTTATGTGTATGATGTACTGTCTGGCATGTAGGTTTGTGCACCCTGTTGTGCAATGCCGCGGAAAGGTCAGGAGAGGGTGTGGGATTCCCCCTGGAACTGGAGTTTCTCCTGGAACTGGAGTTGCAGATGGTTCCTCAGCTGCCATGTCGGGTGCTGGGGATCGAACCCACCGGGTCCTCTGCAAGAGCAGTCCGGCTGCTCTTAAAAAACCGCTAGGCAATATCTCCAGCCCCTAACATTTTTTTTTTTTTTGAAACTTTTTAAAAACTTTGAATTTTCTTGAATTTATACAGGAAGTCTCAGTAGAAAACACATCAATTAGCAGATTTTCATATGTAGCTGTACTTCTTTGGACTTCATGATAGATTCTAAGTTACTAAAATGCCAAAAATATGTGTACTTATACATCACTTAATACTTATTTAACAACTGCTCCTAGCCGAACAGTGAATAAAATAACATAAATTCCTGGCCTCGTAGAGCTTATATTTGATGAAGAGAAACATAAAAAGCAACCAAATAGAAAAAAAGAGAGGAAATTGTTAGACCAGAACAGTTTTGTGATTTTAAGTAAACTGGCATAAAACCCATATTAAAAAGGTAATGTTTAGGTCAGGACAAAAGTGAGGTGAAGTGAGGCAGGACAAAAAAATTTGGAAAGGCGCAAGCCATGCCAGGAAGAGACACAGGGTAAAAATAACTAATTTATGACCAAAGTAGAGCGTATATATTAGGCAGTGTGTGCATAGGCTCTGCATAGCAGTAACACTACAGATATTTGAAATGTAATATTGCTCCCTTCTAGACATTAAGCACCTCCCACCTTTCTATCACTCTATATTGACTCTCTCTGGAACCTAGCAGAATACCCGAGCACCCATGAGTGAGCACACTACAATGTTAGCCTCAGGCTGAGAGCCAGGGGTGCCTTCACCTACTTCCTCAAACAGACCCAGGACTAGAACTGACTTTCAGAGCCACTGGGAGCATGTGCATGCTGCTTAGATACCTGTTAGAGCCTAAAGCTTGCAAAAAGGAGGTAATGAGGAACTAGAGTCTGAAGAGAGAGCAAAGAGGTGAATATGATTGAGATACATTATGTACATGTATCAAAAGGTCATAATGAAATCCATTATGTATAATTAATATATCCTACTGAAGATCATTAAAAGGCAAGTTTCAATAAATATTATAAAAGAAACTGGAGTCCAGTTTGGGCATTGGCTATAAATGGTTCAGACTAGGCAATGTGGTCTATGTTATTCAGAGTAGAGCATCCAGGCCTCTGATCTCATGCCCTGTGTGGTGGTTTGATTGAGAAATGTCCCCCATAGACTCAAGTATTTGAACACTTGGCATATATTCCCCGGTTTGTGACACTATTTAGGGAAGGTCACAGAACTTTAGGTGTTGTGGCCTTACTGGTGGAAGTAAGATCTGGGGGTGGGCTTTGGGAATTTGTACCCTTGTCCCACTTCCAGCTTGCTCTTACTGCTTCCTGCACATGAGTGAAGATATTAACACCCAGGTTTCTGCTCCAGCCATTTCTACCACCATGTGCTCCACCGTAATGGACTCTTACTCCTCTGCAACCATAAGCTGAAACAAACTCTTCCTTCTTTAAATTGCCTTCGCTATGGTGTTTTATCACAACAACATAAAAGAAACCACTATATGCCTAACCAGAACCGTTTGTTTTAGTTCATCTGTAACATCATCCTGTAGGCAAAAAGCATGGGCATTACCTCTTGCACCAGTAGAAAGAAGTGGCGAGTGTGGGCTGCCTGCCACAGCTACTATTTTCTCCTGCTGAATGTGGTCTAGTACAGCATAGTTAATGAAGACACCCAGTGGCTCCAGTCCTGTGTCCTACTCTTATTTCAGTCCCTGAAGTGACATCCTTCCTCTGCTCCTGGACATGCTGAACAACTTTAGGGACAGCCTGATCCCTTTGGACCAGACTATCAATCTGTAATGTGAGCAGAGGTAAGGCCTATATGGGACATGAAGATTGATACATGTTTTCAGAATGTTGGGCTGACCTGAATTCCTGAATCTTTTCCCTTCATTTAACATTCACTTAACATCTCATATGTGGAGATTCAGAGCTCAGTGTTTACTGAATGAATAAAAATTGAAAAGGAAAATGTTACAAAAGACCCAGTCAACCTAATATGTGAGCACTAGTATGCAGTATGGATTGGGTTGAGGATAACCTTGGCTTTGTGCTAAGGTAGAACTGATGCATAGTGCTCACCGCTGGCAAAGGCCTCTTTTCCTCCTGTCAGTTACAATCCCTCACCCATATATGTCTGTACTAGGATGGAGGTGAGCTGGGCTTAGAGGCTCTTAACCTATTGGCCCTGAAATAACTGTACTTATGTCCTGCTGTGTCCAGAAACAGGCTCAGAAAAAAAAATCACACCTTTATAGCATAAATTGCCTATAGGAAGAAGTCTTTCAGCCATGCTATGAATAAGCAAATGTCCAGTAAAAGAGCTAAGTGGGCAGAAGGTCATAATCGTGCCTACTATGTAGACTGTAGCAGATAAGAAAATTGACATTGGAAAACAAACAAACACAACTGAGTTCAGAGGCTTATTCCTCTGCTTCCCTTCCCCAAGTGCGTTCTGTGACATTAAATGGCTTTCCCATGTGCCAGGCTCCAGAGTCCTCTGCTTTTTGCCTCCACACTCGGAACTTTTGTTAGTGATTTATATTCAACAAAAATTAAAGCCATCAGGGCTGGAGAGATGCCTCAGAAGTTAAGAGCACTGGCTACTCTTGCAGAGAACCCGGGTTCAGTTCTCAGAATCCATATGGCTGCTCACAGCTATCTGTCCTTAACTCCAGTTCCAGGGGTCCTGACACCACTTTCTGGCCTCCATGGGCATGGCATGCACATGATGCACATAACATGTATGCAGACAAAACATTCATATACATAAAATAAACATAACTAATTAATTAATTAATTAAAGCTATCTATGGACTTACCATCCATATTGCTTGTATTTAAAGCGGCATGAAAGTTTTGGAAATTCAACACAAATTTTTAAACAAATTTATATCTTTAAATGTTCATGTCTAGGGGCTAGAGAGCTGGATCAGCAGTTAAGAGCACCAGCTACTCTAGCAAAGGACCTGGGTTCAATTCCTAGCACTCACATGGCAGCTAACAACTGTCCTTAACTCCAGTCACTCCTTGACACCTTCAGTTCTGACCTCAGTGGGTACTGCACAACATGGGTGCAATTATTAAACACATGCAGACAATATACCCATACACATAAAATGCAAATAATAAATAATTTTTTTTAAATTTCATGTCTAGCTGGGCATGGCGGCACATGACTTTAATCCCAGCACTCAGGAGGAAGAGCCAGGAAGATCTCTTTGAGATTGAGGCCAAGCTGGTCGACATAGAGAGTTCCAGGCCAGCTGGGGGTACAGGGAAACACTGTCTAAACAACTTTTCATGTCTAGGAGACAGAGAAATAGCTCAGTGGATAAAGGCACTTGCTGTCCAAGTGGAATGGAGTTCAGATCTCCAGAACCCACATAAATGCTGAGTATGAAGAGCAGTAATTCTGGCACCCAGCAGGCAGAGGCAGGATCCCCAGAGCAAGCTGATTAGACTAGCAATAACAGTGAGCTCTAGGTTCAACAGAGAGAACTTGCCTCAATGAATACAGTGGCTAGCAGTCAAGAATGACTCCCACTATCAACCTCAGGCCTCCACATGCACATCCACACAGTGCAAATGTTCAAACACACCACACAAACATACACATGCAAGACTATCATGTCTAAGGGCCTTGGGAATGCAGCTTAGTTGGTAGAGGGCTTGCCTAGCATGCACAAAGCCCTGGGTTCAGTTCCCAGCATGGGCACGGTGGTGCTGTAATCCCAGCATTCCCAATGTGGAAACAAGAAGATCAGAAGTTCAAGTTCATTCTCAGCTAAATAGCAAATTCAAGGTCAGCTTGGGATATATGAGACCCTGTCTCAAAATAAAATTGTGTCTCCTTGTGAATGTGGGATGGTCATAATTTTCCATAGTAAATTGGATGATGGGGAGACTTGAGAAAAAGCAATAAGAACATAGTGATTCTGAGTCAATAACATTTACTTATGTTCCTACTTCCCATCTCCAGAGTGGGATCTTACTTTGAGACCCTTTAGTTTAAAGGGAATAGATAGGTAGATCATGTCAGCAGGTCAGCACTGTGAGCTAGCCATGCCATTATCTGAATGGAAATTATAAAAGAAATATGCCCTGAAAAAAAGCTGTCACAAATGTGACTGAAATTCTTGAAATGTAGATTCAGATATCTGGTCTTCTGGGGGTTTGTTTGTTTGTTTGTTCGTGGGGTTTTTGTCTTTTTTGAGACAGGGTCTCCCTGTGGCCCCAGCTGTCCTAGAACTTACTATGAAGAACATGCTGGCCTTGAATTCACAGAGATCTGCCTGCCTCAGCCTCTCAAGTGCTGGGACTAAAGGCATGTACCACCACAGCTGGCAGGAAATATGCACTGAAAAAAAATTCCATAAATATGACTGAGATTCTTGAAATGAACATTCAGATATCTGGTCTTCTGTTTTTATGTTTTTTATATGTATGAATGTATTGTCTGCATGTAGGTTTGTGCACCCGTGTCATGCAGTGCTGCCGAGGTCAGAAGAGGGTGTTGGATTCCCCTGGAACTGGAGNCTGTGCTAAGGTAGACTGATGATAGTGCGTCACGCTGGCAACAGGCCTCTTTTCCTCCTGTCAGTTACAATCCCTCACCCATATATGTCTGTACTAGGATGGAGGTGAGCTGGGCTTAGAGGCTCTTAACCTATTGGCCCTGAAATAACTGTCCTTATGTCCTGCTGTGTCCAGAAACAGGCTACAGAAAAAAAAAAAGTCACACTTTATAGAGCATAAATTGCCTATAGGAAGAAGTCTTCGATAAAAGATCAGCCATGCTAGAATAAGCAAATTGTCAGTAAAAGAGCTAGTGGGCAGAAGGTCATAATCGTGCCTACTATGTAGACTGTAGCAGATAAGAAAATTGACATTGGAAAACAAACAAACAAACTGAGTTCAGAGGCTTATTCCTCTGCTTCCCTTCCCCAAGTGCGTTCTGTGACATTAAATGGCTTTCCCATGTGCCAGGCTCCAGAGTCCTCTGCTTTTTGCCTCCACACTCGGAACTTTTGTTAGTGATTTATATTCAACAAAAATTAAAGCCCATCAGGGCTGGAGAGATGCCCCTCAGAAGTGTAGCAGCACTGGCTAACTCTTGCAGAGAAACCCAGGGTTCATTTCTCGCAATCCAATGGCATGCTCACAGCTATCTGTTCCTTAACTCCAGTTTCCAGGGGTCCTGAACACTGTGGGCCTCCCTGGGCATGGGCTGCCCACATGATGCCACAGACAGATGCAGACAAACATTTCATCTCATAAAATAAAACATACACTAATTTTAATTCAATTAACGCTATCTATGGACTTCCATCCATTATTCTTGTATTATTTTTTTTTTTTTTTTTAAAGACATGAAGTTTTGGAAATTCAAACAAATTTTTAAACAATTTATATCTTTAAATGTTCAGTCTAGGGGCTAGAGAGCTGGCATCACAGTAGAGTCACAAGCATCTAGCAAATGACCTGGGGTCAATTCCTAGCAAACTCACATGGCAGTAAACAAACTGTCTCGTAACTCCAGTTCCAGGGAAACTGACGGACCTCTCAGTGACCTCCAGTGGGATTGCACAACAGAGGTGGGCAATTATTAAAAACAAGCAGACATATACCCATAGACATAGAACTGCAAATAATTAATAATTTTTTAAATTTCATGTCTAGCTGGGCATGGCCCGGCACATGACTTTAATCCCAGCACTCAGGAGGAAGAGCCAGGAAGATCTCTTTGAGATTGAGGCCAAGCTGGTCGACATAGAGAGTTCCAGGCCAGCTGGGGGTACAGGGAAACACTGTCTAAACAACTTTTCATGTCTAGGAGACAGAGAAATAGCTCAGTGGATAAAGCACTTGCTGTCCAAGTGGAATGGAGTTCAGATCTCCAGAACCCACATAAATGCTGAGTATGAAGAGCAGTAATTCTGGCACCCAGCAGGCAGAGGCAGGATCCCCAGAGCAAGCTGATTAGACTAGCAATAACAGTGAGCTCTAGGTTCAACAGAGAGAACTTGCCTCAATGAATACAGTGGCTAGCAGTCAAGAATGACTCCCACTATCAACCTCAGGCCTCCACATGCACATCCACACAGTGCAAATGTTCAAACACACCACACAAACATACACATGCAAGACTATCATGTCTAAGGGCCTTGGGAATGCAGCTTAGTTGGTAGAGGGCTTGCCTAGCATGCACAAAGCCCTGGGTTCAGTTCCCAGCATGGGCACGGTGGTGCTGTAATCCCAGCATTCCCAATGTGGAAACAAGAAGATCAGAAGTTCAAGTTCATTCTCAGCTAAATAGCAAATTCAAGGTCAGCTTGGGATATATGAGACCCTGTCTCAAAATAAAATTGTGTCTCCTTGTGAATGTGGGATGGTCATAATTTTCCATAGTAAATTGGATGATGGGGAGACTTGAGAAAAAGCAATAAGAACATAGTGATTCTGAGTCAATAACATTTACTTATGTTCCTACTTCCCATCTCCAGAGTGGGATCTTACTTTGAGACCCTTTAGTTTAAAGGGAATAGATAGGTAGATCATGTCAGCAGGTCAGCACTGTGAGCTAGCCATGCCATTATCTGAATGGAAATTATAAAAGAAATATGCCCTGAAAAAAAGCTGTCACAAATGTGACTGAAATTCTTGAAATGTAGATTCAGATATCTGGTCTTCTGGGGGTTTGTTTGTTTGTTTGTTCGTGGGGTTTTTGTCTTTTTTGAGACAGGGTCTCCCTGTGGCCCCAGCTGTCCTAGAACTTACTATGAAGACCATGCTGGCCTTGAATTCACAGAGATCTGCCTGCCTCAGCCTCTCAAGTGCTGGGACTAAAGGCATGTACCACCACAGCTGGCAGGAAATATGCACTGAAAAAAAATTCCATAAATATGACTGAGATTCTTGAAATGAACATTCAGATATCTGGTCTTCTGTTTTTATTTTTTTATATGTATGAATGTATTGTCTGCATGTAGGTTTGTGCACCCGTGTCATGCAGTGCTGCCGAGGTCAGAAGAGGGTGTTGGATTCCCCTGGAACTGGAGATAAATATGGTTCTCAGCCACCATGTGGGTGCTAGGGATCAAACCCGGGTCCTCTGCAAGAGCAGTCGGTGCTCTTAACTGCTAGGCCATCTCTCCAGCCCATGGTCTTCTGTTTTTAAAGTACTCAATCAAGATATGAGACTTCCAAAAACATCTTGAGAATTTTAACTTTTATATGTTATTATTACAGCGCATGACATACGTATGTATGAGTACAGACACATGTATGTCACGGCACATGTGTAGAGGTCAGAGGACAACTTTTGTGAAGCTGGTTCTCTCCTTCTGTATTAGTCACTTTTCTGTTGCTGTGATAGAACCACTACGACCAAGGGAACTTATAAAAGGAAGAGTTTATTTGAGCTTATGATTGAGAGTTCCAGGGAATTAGAGTCCATCACAGTGGGAAGGCGTGGTGGCAGGAGCTGGAGCAGAAATCCAGGGTTCACTTCAAGTGGGCACAGGGAGCAGAGAGAGTGATTAGAGATTGGCAAGGCTTCTCAAACTCTCCGAGCCAGCCCCCAGTGATGTGCTTTCTCCAGCATGCCCACGTCTTCTAAGATCTCCCTAAACAGCGCCACCAACTGGGAACAAAATGTCCAAATACTTAGAGTCTATGGGGGACATTCTCATTCAAACCAACATGCCTTCCATCTTTACTTGGAGTCCTCATGTTGTCAGGCTCACGGAACAGGTATTCTCACCTGTTGACCATCTCACTGGCCCCATCTTGGAAGTTTTATAAGAAAGGAAAGTGGCCAGCTAGAGCAAGAGAAATGAGTTTAGAAAGCTATCACGTGACTGTTTGTTCTGTAACGGATTTCCATACAAATATGAAAAGTGCTCCCTCTGCATTTTGTTTTATACAAAGTATATAAATAAACTGGGCGGGGCTGGAGAGATGGCCTAGCGGTTAAGAGCGCCGACCGCTCTTACAGAGGACCCGGGTTCGATCCCCAGCACCCACGTGGTGGCCAAGAGCCGTCTGAAACTCCAATTCCAGGAGAACTCCAGTTCCAGGGGAATCCGACCACCCTCTTCTCTCCGCGGCTTGCCAACACGTGTGCACAGACTGCATGCAGCAGACAGTACATTCACACCCCTACAGCAATAATAAATAAATGCCAGACTGGTGGCTCATGGCCTTAATCTTAGCACATTGTGGAGGCAGAGGCAGCGGATCTCTGATTCGAGGCCAAGCTGGTCTACAGAGTGAGTTCCTAGGACAGCAGTGGCGGCAAAAAAAGCCCCTGTCTCAAAAAAATAAATATAAATAATAAATTGATAAATAAATAAATAATAAAAAAATAAAAAACTGGGCAGAACGATATCATATATAGTCTTCATCCTCAGGAGCTGAACAGAGGATTATGATTGCGGCCAGCACTGGTTTACATGAATTGTTTGAAAACCGTTTTGGCTAACAAGACCCGTTACTCAAAAGATGCAAGAGGAGAGAGCCGGGCGTGGTGGTGCACGCCTTTTTGCAATCCTAGCTTTGGGAGACAGATGCTGGCGGGTTCTCTGGAATTCAAGACCCAGCCTGGTCTACAAGGTGTGGAGTTTCCTAGGCCCGCTGGGGCTACAGGGAGACCCTGTCTCAAAAAAGACGGACAGGAAGGAAGGAAGGAAGGAGGACGGAAGGAAGGGGAAGGAAGGGGAGAGGACAGGAACGGAGAGAAAGAAGAGAAGAAGAAAAAAAAGAGAAAAAGTAATACATTTCTACCCTGAAGTGATTAACCAATGGGATTTTTGTAAGTTACAACAACATCCTGAAGCAAAAATGTCAAGGGATTCCATACAGGCAACACCAGTTACAACTTCCACCAGGCATAAATACCATGCTAATGATAACAGCAAACTGTTGGATAAATATGAAAATAAGGGTATACAAATCCAAGTAAAATATTTTTTTCTTTGTCTGTTAGTATTTAAAGAAAGAAGTAAGTCTGATTTTCTTTTTTTTTCAATTTATTTATTTCTTGATGTGTATGCGAATTACTGTCTGCATGCAGTCTTGTGCACCCTGTCGTGCATGCAGCGGAGGTCAGAGAGTGGATGTTCGGATTCCCTTGGAAATGGAGTTCTCCGGGTGGGATTGGAAGTTTCGGACGGTTCTCGGCCCCATGTGGCTGCGGGACGCCAACCCGGTCCTCTGTAAGAGGCAGTCGGTTTCTCTTACCGCTAGGCCATTCTCCAGCCCCGTAACTCTGATTTTTCAAGTTCAAATTCAACTAGTTCAAGTTCAATGAAGACAACTAAACTTTAAAATCTTGCTTCATAGTTTTATGCTTCCTGGCAGTTTGTCCAGTGTAGTATTCCTCTGCATGGAAATACCATAGATCTACCAAAGCACAGCTCTTAAAGACATGACCCTATGTCCCGCCAATACCCCTGTGTACTCCCCCCCGATAAACATGAAATTCTTTTAAAATAGAGTTTGAAGAAATATTTGAAAGGAGGAAATTGAAAAGTTTCTTAGCTCACACTGGGATTTCATGATAAAGTCATTTCTTGCGTTTTCTTGTAAAATTTCTTACATTATTTTAATTTTATGTGTATAAGTGTTTTGTCTGCATATATGTAAGTGCACCATGTGCATTATAGTGGCCACAGAGGCCAGAAGAAGGCATCAGATCAGAGACAGAGGCAGGCAGATCTCTTTGAGATCGAGGCCAGCCTTGTCTGTGTAGCAAGCTTTGGACCAGTCAGGGCTACAAACTGAGACTCTTTATCAGGAGAGGAGAGAGAGAGAGAGGAGAGAGAGAGAGAGAGAGAGAGAGAGAGAGAAAAGAGAGAGAGAGGAAACAAAAAGAAAATACACCTTACTCTGCAGCATTAATGCTAGATAGGCAGTTAAGGCTTTGACTCTTTAATATAAAGCACCATATTTCATCATTGATATTAGATATTTCATTTTTGTTTAGCTTTTTATTTATGTATTTATTTTTATGTGTATGAGTATTTTGTCTGCATGGATCTAAGTATTAAATGTGTGCGATATCTGCAGAGGCCAGAGGAGGGCACTGGAGTCCCTGGAACTGAAGTTATGGGAGGTTGTTAGCTGCTATGTAGGTGCTGCGAACTGAACCAGGGTTCTCTCCTAGAGCAGCTAATGCTCTTAACTGCTGAGGCATTAGTTAGCCCTTAATTAGTATCTATCTTAATTAAAGCAGTATGACATATTTATCCAGAGCTAAGAGCCAGGAAATTAAAGTAAAGCAAAATAAAATGACATAAAACAAAAAACAGAGCCAGGTATGATGAAACTGTCCTATAATCCATGGCTGAGGTAGGAAGATTGGGAATACAACTTCATTAAAAAAAATCTTCAGCCTATTCTATCTATCAAAACCTTACCCAGAAAAGAGAAAGAGGCATCTGGGTAAGACAGCATACTAGAAGCTGCCTCTATGTGGCCTGGTAAAGAAAAAATAAATTCTATTCCCAAAAGAGAAAGAGCTTCAGAAATTCACAAAAGGAGTGGTGGAACACCCCAAAAGTGCAGAAACAGAACAGTAATTCACCAGGAAGAAAGTCAAACCAAGCCACACACCTCCCCAGCAGTAGGAGGTGAAGCAGAAGCTTCATCCAAAATGGAAGCAAGTGGCTCTGGTCAAAGACAGGCAATGATACATTCAAGAGAAACCCAGCACCCCCACAAGCTCACATTCTGTTGTCAGCTTTGGTGAGATAGTGACTCCTCCAGTGAACAGGTCTCAGTGAAGAAGAATCTCCTTTTGTCACTCTATATTGACTCAGAGGGCAGTAACCATGTTACCACCCTGACAAGGAACCTATTGTTTAAAACTGAGCTGAACTGAAGGCTTAAGAATAGAGGACAAGTCAGAAAGCTTAAATTAAACCTGCTTCTGCCCAGGGTGAGAGACAGCCCTGGGAGGCATCTCTGAAGAACAGGAAGGTCTGTCATTGGTACACCAAAAGGTGTGTGCAGCAGAAGGCTCAGCCGAGGCAGTGAAGTATATAGGGAAATGTAACCCTACCTTTGGTGCCCAGGAGCAGATCTCATCAACTGTGTAACCCAGAGTTTAACAGCCCTTGTTAATGAGGTGAGTAGGAGGATCAAATTCAGGAAGCAAAATTCTGCCTGAGGTTCACTGTTGTGCAGTTTGAGAACTCCAAAGCTCCCAAAGAATAATTTACACCCAAAGCTATAGCAGTCCAGCAAGGTGATTAATGCTTAGTGAGTTTTGAATGTATTAACAAAGGTGCGCCTGTAAAGATCTTAGTGCTGCGGTTGCTTCCTCCATTGGGAAGGCACTAAGGAGACACCCCTGGGTAGAATATTAGCCACCATGGGAGCAGGAATTGTGGCATCTCTTAAGACTTGGAGAACATGTCCAACACCGACTATATAGCAAAGTATCTTCAAAAGAGGACCCTGGTATGCAGGGAAGTACTAAAGTGAAGACATGTCTGGTAGGCATCGAATACTTCAGGCTTGGAACCAGGTAAGTCATAGGAAGGCAAAAGTCCAACTCACCCCCCTGCAGTCCCCTCTATGTACCCTGCGATCTCCAACTTTTAGGGACCCAGAAGGAAACCACTCCAACATTTCATCTTTTTTTTCTTTCTTGGCCCTTGTACATCCTTTCTGTTTATTTATACTAAAATACTATTTTTACTTTATTGAATTTAAAGCTTTTTTTAAAAATTTCCCTTCATACATTTAGCTGAAGTTTCTGTTGTTTTTTTTTTTTTTATGATTGGACAATCTTCTCTGTTCTTTCTTTTTTTTCTATTTTTGGTTTCCTATGTTTCACCCTCCTATTTTTTTTTTATTTTTTTATTTTTTTTACCCTCCTATTTTTAAAGATTTGTTTCTTTTCATTCATTCTTTTTTTTTTTTTTTTTTTTTTTGTCCGTTTTGAGACAAGGTCTTCCTGTAGCCCCAGCTGTCCTGGAATTCACTCTGTAGACCAAGCTGGCCTTGAACTCACAAAGATCCACCTGCCTCTGCCTCCCAAGTGCTAGGATTAAAGACGTGCGCCACCACGCCCGGCTATTTTCATTCATTCTTAAATAATATGTATGTCTCTTGTGGGGTGCCTACAGAGGCCAGAGGCATAGGATCCCCCGGAGTGGAGTTACAGGCATAACATGGGTACTGGGAACTGAACTTGGATCCTCTAGAAGAGCAGAATATGCTCTTAACCACTGAGCCTTCTCTCCAGGCCCCTCCTCTCATTGTTTAGGAGAATAAGAGTTTGCTTTGGCTCATAACTTGAGAACACAATCTATCATAGTAGGAAAAGCACAGAGACTGCAACTCTTTACTATGGCAGGAGGAGTGTGAACTACTCATTCACATCTGGGCAGATCATCAGAAAGCTTAGAAAAGGAATTACCAGTCTTCCCCTGGCTTTCCTTTATTCCCATCTTATTCAGCCTGGATCCTCAACCCAGAAAGTGCAGCCAACCAGATTCAGGATGTGCCTTCCCTCATCAGTTCATCCTTTCAGGAGAAAACCCTCTCAGACATGCCTGGAGGAATATTCACTAGGACAAAATCCATTTAAGAAGACAATGCATTCCAGGCATGGTGCTGTATGCCTTTAATCCCAGCACTTGGGAGGCAGAGGCAGGCAGATCTCTGTGAGTTCAAGGCCAGCCTGGTCTACAGAGCGAGCTCCAGGCCAGCTTGGACTAAAGGGAGACCCTGTCTCAAAAAATACCAAAAGAAAAAAAGGATGACAACGCAGATTAGCCATCACAAAAGCTATCCCTTTTAAACCATGACATTTTAAATTTATTAAATAAATTTAATTATATATGTTCTAATGAGATATATAAACGATAGAATAAATCACACCATAAAAGAGTACCCTCTTAATCTGATGGTAGCCAATTAATACAGGTAAATCTATTCTTTCTGCAACAGACTTAAAATTACTAAAGAAGATTCAGAGGCTATTTTGGAGAAGAACTTCATGGAAGATTATTTGACATTCAAATACTGATTCCTAAAGTGCTATATGGGAAAGATCAAGAAAACATTTGTGGACACATGCATATAAATCCCAGTGGTTACACTGTCACCACAATTACCACACAATTGAAATTCGGCTATTCTAATTGGTCACCTCAAATGATCTTGAGCAAAATGTCTAACAGTATGGTTTGTACTTTTTCTTCAAACATAATCTGCTTCATTATATAATCTAAGCAGGCAATCCTCTTAGAATTGAGTAGGGACAAGATATGTGTTTCTTATTTTTTTATTTTATTTTATGTGTATGAGTGCATTGCCTGCATATAAGTGCACCTGTGTCATGCAATGCCCAGAGAGTCAGAAGAAGACATCAGATTCCCCTGGAACTGGAGTTCAGGCAGTTGTTAGCTGGCATGTAGGTGCTGGGAATCAAACCCAGATTGTCTGCAAGAGCTCTTAACTACTCTTAAGAGGTGCTTAACACCTCTTAAGAGGTGCTCTTAACTACTGAGCCATCTCTTCAGTCCCAACGTTGTGTTTCTTACATGCAGAATATGTAGTTTTTCTATTTAGCTCCATCAACCCTCATCCATTTCAGGACCATGGATGTGGTATCACTGACAAATGATGAATGGGGAGAGACATTGCTACTTACTTCTGCGTTTGAAGGCTGTTCTTTTACTTCACCATTCTTGCTTCTTCTTTCCCAGTTCATTATTTCTTTGTAAATGACCTCTTCCCACTCTTCAATTGCATGCTCTCTTTCTTCCAAGTGGACATAGTAAATTTGAGGTGCTAGCACTCTGCTTCAGCAGGTTCACATGAAACAGTAATATACAGGAGACACAAGGCTTCATCCACCGTGACCTGCTTGTCAAGATCAATCACTATCATCTTCAATAACAGGTCTTTGGCTTGACTTGCTTTTATTTTGTCTCACTCATATTCTGATGGAAATATCCAAACTATGATGGCATTCCCAGCTGTGTAGTACCTTTATTCCATTAATCAATATGGTCAGTACCTTCCACCATGATGCAACCCACTGAACTAGATACCAACATTTTGTTTGTAGCTCATGCCCAAGATGACTTCTGGAACCCAATAATATGGAATTGACATATAGGGGATCATCAAAAAGTTGGTGCAGGCTTTCCAGGCCAGACCAAAGTCAAAGATCTTAAGGGTATGATCTGATTTTAGTATAATGCTACTAAGGCTTCACACCTCCAAATTATCCCATCTGAATACAGATGTGTAATACCACAGAGCATCTGGTAAAGAAGACAAGACATTCTCTCATGGTCCACATCCATATGAAAAACCTGACATTAAGTTAGCATTTAATATTTCTATAGCCAAGTACACATCTTGAAACTCTTTTGGATTTTTTGAGTGTGGAGTAAGCACATTTAACAAGCTAATTATGTCTTATGATTGACATACTTGAAGAGCAAAGTTCACTGTAAGCTGTCTCTGCATGAGTTTGGATCTGAAAAGGATGGTTTGATGTCTTGGCTGCAGCTTTATACCGAGAACTATATCAAAAGCAGCAGAAACAATTATTTGGACCCCAAATCCAATTATTTCAACTGGTAACATTTTAGGTCAGTGAAAGGTGATTCCACTACTTGCATATTGTAAAGCTGACTACTTACTGTCATTCCCGATGCAGTGACATACACTATTCTAAGGAGCTTGTACCATCCTCAGATACCTTGGCTGGAGGGTGCACCCATTGCTACAACATTGCATGACGGTTATGGAGGTAAGTGATCCAATTATTCACGTTTATTGTCCAGTTTTGATATTCTGGTTTCCATTTCATTCATTCTATTGGAGAGGCTTTCTTCTGTTTTTGTTGTTATTGTTGTTGTTGTTGCTGTTATTGATGATGATGATGATGATGATGTTTTGTGCATTTCATACAAAATTTCTCAGTCCAATTTAGACTCATTTCCCTTTCCATGCCCCCCACCTGACCCCAGTTCATGCATTCTGCCATACATGTCTTGCATCTTTTTATCTCCTGTCATTTCCAACTGGTTTATTGAGTCTTTCATTTCCTTTCTTCATTTCAGCCTGATTTCCATCAATATTTCTGTCTCCTGTGAATTCAGTCAGAAAAGGTGCTTATCCTGCTTTTTTTTTTTTTTTTTTTTTTTTTTTGGTCTTTTCGAGACAGGGTCTCCCTGTAGCCCCAGCTGTCCTGGAACTCACTCTGTAGACCAGGCTGGCCTTGAACTCACAAAGATCCACCTGCCTCTGCCTCCCAAGTGCTAGGATTAAAGGCGTGCTATTTTTTTAGTTCTTTGATTTGTTTACTTGTGTGTTCTTTAAATTCCTTGAATTCTTTGACCATGTTTATGATTGTTCTTTTAAATTCTGTGTCCTGGGTTATTTCGAGGGGGTTCTTGTTCTAGAACTCTTCTATATGACTAGAGACGTTTGGTGATGAAATATTATTTGAGTTTTTCGTATTATTGTTTTTTATTGTGATTTTGGCATGTGGGTTTCTTTTGTTGTTTGTGATTCTGCTGTGAGACTCAGGCCTTCCTTTGCGGAGCTGAAGTCTGATTCTGTTTGTATACTTGATGTGCCTTGGTTGTTTTCTTATTGGATATGAAAACTGGTCGGTCTAGGCTTCAGGCTCTCTCTTTTGATTTTATATTGGAGGGACCAGATGGCTCTAGTCCAGCTACTCAGGAGTTCCCACAGAGCTGCAAATGAGTCAAAAATCAGATGCTCTCAGGCTTCCTCCTAAGGTCTGGGCCCCTCTAGCCAGCAGGCACAGCACAATTTGGGAAGCTTACTAAGTGGAGGCTGGATTCAGATGTTCTCAAACAGTCTGCAAAGGTCCAGGCCCCAACTATAGAGCATAGAAGCCTAGCCTGGCAGTAGTTGGAGAGACTGTAAGATGGTTCCAATGTAGGTGGATGTGCAAGGCATGATTTGGAGAGCTCACCACCTTGCAGAACTAAGAGGGTAGTCCAGGGATTGGAGAGATGGCTCAGTGGTTAAGAGCACCACCTGCTCTTGCAGAGGACCCGGGCTCAATTCCCAGCACCCACATGGTGGCTAAGAACCATCTTTAACTCCAGTTCCAGGGGAATCTGACGCCCCCTTCTGACCTCTGCGGCATTGCACGACACGGGTGCACCAACCTACATGCAGACAGTACACTCATACACATAAAAAATAATAATAGGGGCTGGAGAGATAGCTTAGCGTTTAAGAGCACCGACTGCTCTCGCAGAGGACCCGGGTTTGATCCCCAACACCCAAAAGGCGGCTAAGAACTGTCTGTAACTCCAATTCCAGGAGAACTCCAGTTCCAGGGGAATCTGACATGCTCTTCTGACCTCTGTGGCATTGCACGACACGGATGCACAAACCTGCATGCAGATAGTACATTCATACACATACAAAAATAAATAAAATTAAAATAATAATAATAATATTTAAAATTTTTTAAAGAGGGTAGTCCAGAGATCTGGGGTGTTCAGATCAAAAGTAGCCTGTGCCCAAGGCTAGAAGGAGAAGAGAATATGGGGTTAGGGTAACTAGAGTCACTCAGGTTGTCAGGGAGCCAAGGCACAGCCGACAGAATCAGACTTATCAAGGAAGTAGGCTGGTCTCAGGAACCCAAGGCAAGTTGGGTATGGGGCAGCCAAGGTACAAGGCTGGTCTTAGGAGTCCAAGGGTAAGTTGGGGTGGGGACAGCCTGTGAAGGCTCTAACAAACTAGACTGAAAATTTGAGCTGGTCGAGTCCAGGGGATCAAGACACAGTGGGCAGTTCTGGAGACTAAGAGGGTGATACAGAGATCTGGGGTGCTAAAAGCAAAAGCAGACATGTATCCAAGACTAAGAGAACAGGGTTTGGGGTCTGGGAAATTGGAGTTTCTCAGGCTGTAAGGGAGTCAAGTGCAGTGTGCCAATTACTTTTTAATTCAGCCTTTCTCAAGTTTTCAGGACACAGGAAAAATTCAATTACATTTTTAGCAGAATATGGCCTCTGGCCCACTTCTCGACAGAGTCCTACTTCCTCCCACAAACATAATAAACCTGGCCTTTCTTTCTTTCTTTCTTCCTTCCTTCATTCATTTATTTATTTATTTATTTATTTATTTATTTATTTAATGTGTACAATTGTTTTGCCTGTGTGTACCCATGTCACAAAATGCCCATAGGGGCCAGAAGAGAGCTTCAGATCCCCCTGGAACAGGAGTTATGGATGGTTGTTAACCACCACATGGGTGCTGGGAACTGAAGACAATTCTTCTATAAGAGTAGCCAGTTCTCTTAACTGCTGAGCTATCTCTCCAGCCCCTGCTATCCGCATTTCTATAAGCTGCTTAAAAATGGTAAGAAAGAAAATCCTGTCCTCAGAAGAAGGCCACAGCCCTTGTCAGCCTTAGTTTAAGACTTAGATGTAGATGAAACATTCTTCTGGAGGATAAGTTCAGCCTACCGAAGCTCCTGCATGAAGGAGGCCCAGAAAGCAGTTGTGAAGAGCAGCGGGCTGGATACTGACAAACCAAAGAGTACAGGTAGCAGGAAGCTACCTCAGGCTAGGATGTACATAAGGAGATAGCCCTGCCCTCAGTGGCTGAGTCTAGATCTCATCAACAGAAAATAACCTGCACTTTTAAAGATCCAAGTATGAGACTAGTAGTTAGGTAACCATCTGGGACCATTCCTTGACTGTTTCCGATGCATGCTAATTCCAATATTCCAGGTGATACATATGGTGTCAATAACGGTGTCCCTCCAGAGAGTGTTTAATACTCAAGAAATAGTGAAATACTCTGATGGTTAATTCTGGGTTTCAACTTGATTGGACTAAGGAACAAATAAGAGAAAAAGGATCTTTGGATTGGACTACCTCAACTCGGAAGGCCCACCCCAAATGTGGGTGTTACCTTCTGCTGGCAGGCAGTATTAAAGGCCATGCCAGAGGGATCTGGTCCCTTTTTTCTTGCGGCTTGCCTCTCTCTCACTGGTGAGTTTGTCTTGCTGCTGTGATCAACCCTACAGATCCCAGCGTGTACTGAGACCAGCAGATCTCCTGGAATCCATTGGGCCTTCAGCACCAGATTGGGACTACTGAGACATCCAGCCTTGTGGACTGAGCAGTTCCCTGGAGTCTCAGCCTCTCCAGTGCAGCACAGCTACTGTTGGACTCCTTGAACTCTGTCACATGAGCAAATCAATAAATTTTATATAGCCATATATTCGTCCTGTTGCTTCTGTTTCTTTAAAGAACCCTGACTAATACAGATTTTGGTACCAGGAGTGGTTCTAGAGAAACAGAATTGAAAGGATAAATTTCTTTAGTGGGCTTGGTAGTCTCTGGAGCCAGCTCTCCAACCCAATGAAGCCTAGAGTTACTGAAGTCTCTCCTGGTGGCATGAAGAGGAATGATAATCCTTGGTGCAGACTATTTGATCTAATTATGAAGATAGATCCATTTGACTCACCTAACTCACCTCCTTTTTTTCCTGTGAGAAGCAAGAGAATTAGCGACTCTATATATAAATTTGAGAAATTTCGAAAAATAAGGAAAATAATGATGTTGCCTGGTTGCTCCTAGCATCTCTGGATAAGTGAAGAGGAAAATAAGGAGGTCATTGATAAAATTAACCAGCTGCAGATTCAAAACAACAGTTTAAAAGTTTCCAATGTGCCCTGGAAGAGCATCTTCTCTCAGCAGCAAAGAGCTAAAGTCAGAAAATCAAGCTGGAGCCTTATTATACATTTGGATAAATTTACAATGCAAATTTAATTCCCAGCCTCAGAAGATGTCAGCAGTCAAAGTGAGGCACTGATGGGGAAAGGGTGAAACCCTGAAACTTGGGATGGAGATGTGTGGGAGAACCACATGATGAGGATTTTGAACCTCGGATTCTGAGGGATTTTCTTTATCTGAGGAATTAATCTCCCACCCTCGCCAGAGAACCACACCTGCAGATCCCTCCTCCCCACCTTCCTGAGGAAACTAATCCCCCCTCCCAGTGGAGCTAATGTCCCTCAGGGCCCAACAATGTTGCCTCTAGACCTATAACCAGATGGAAGGCTAAGCAAGCCCTCAAGGTGAGATAGAAAGTGTGGTCCACAAGGAGGTGCACTACACCACTAAAGAACTTAATGAGTTTGCCGATTCTTTGCAAAAACCTAAGGAATATGTGTGGGAATGGATTTTAGGGTGTGGATAATGGTGGAAGAATATAAAATTGGATCACACTGAGTTTATCGATATGAGCCACTGAGAGAGATTCTGGTTTAACATGGAAGCTGAGTGGTTAAAAAGGTGTTAAAAGTTTATTGATAGGTTGGCTGCATATTTATTAAACATGGCCTACTACAGAGTTAGAGATGCCTGATATTCCTTGGCTTAGTATTGATGAAGGGATTGTGAGGGTCAGGCAGATGGGCATTTCAGTGGATTCGAAGTGTAAAACCACATTCTCCACAATATGAGGACCCAGAGGACATGCCTTTCACTGAATTTATAAGATGGAAGTACTGAGAGAGACACCAGAACATTTGAAGAGCTTTGTTTTTGCTCTATTTCTTATGCCAGATCTTACAGTTAGAGAAGTTGTTGCTTGCATAAATTAAATGTACGTAATGGGTTTAACAGGACCTCAGGTAGGGTCAGGTGGCAGCACTGAATTGCACAAGGCCAGATGAGCATAGTTAACATAATTATCATAATGGGCAACAAAAGCAAAACAATGCCTATAATGCCATGACCTGAAATGATCTTTGGACTGCTAATTAATCATGTGTTCCCAGGAACCAAATAAACAAGAAGCCTACTAAGTTTTATTTGATCTGTATAAGCAGAAAAGCTCTAGAACAAATGACAGGACGTCAACATTGGATTTCAGCAGTAGCGAATCCTGTCCAGTTAACCAGTTTCCAGACTTGAGACAGTTCACAGACCTAGAACCCCCTGAATGAAGGGTGGCCGGTTCCAAGGGAAGGACCTTGTCACAATACCAAAGACTTATGTTGTTTGCCTTCCTCCTGTCCTTCACCAGAGGGACCTGAGGCCTTTTATTAGGGTAACTGTACACTGGGGAAAAGAAATAATCAACTTCTTGAGGCCTATTGATACTGGTTCTGATTGACACTGATCCCAGGAGACCCTAAAAGCATTGTGGCCCTCCGGTTAAAGTAGGGCCTATGGAGGTCAGGTGATAAATGGAGTTTTGGCTGAAGTCTGACTCCCGTGGGCCCAGTGGGTCCCAGAAAGTATCCTGTGGTTATTTCCCCAGTCCCAGAATGTATAATTGGGATAGATATAATTAGAATTGGCAGAATCCCACATTGGTTCCCTGACCTGTGGAGTGAGGGCTATTATGGTTGAAAGGCCAATGGAAACCATTGGGTGCTTCTACCAGGAAAATAGTGAACCAAAAACAGTATTGTATCCCTGGAGGGATTGCAGAGAATTATGCCACCATCAAGGATTTGAAGATGCATGGGTGGTGATTCCTACCACATCTCCATTTAACTCTCCAATTTGTGCAAAAGACAGATGGATCATGGAGAATGACAGTTGACTATCGAAAACTCAACCAAGTAGTGACAATTTGCAGCTGCTGTCCAGATGTGTGCACTTGAGCAGATTAATATGTCTCCTGGTACCTGGTATGCAGCTATTGATTGCGCCCATGCTTTTCTCCAATACGGCTTTAAAGGACCACCAGAAGCAATTTGCTTTCAGCTGGCAAGGCCAACAGTATACCTTTACTTTCTTACTCAAGGGTTTGTTAACTCTACAGCCTTGTGCCATAACTTAATTAGAAGGGAACTTGATCACCTGAACTCTTCCACAAAATATCACACTGGTCCACTATATTGATGATGTTATGCTGATTGGACCCAGTGAACAGGAGGTAGCAGCAGTCTAGACTTGTTGGTAAAGCATATGTGCATGAGAGGATGGGAAATAAATAAACTAAAATTCAAGGGCCATCTACTCGGTGAAGCTTCTAGGAGTTCGGTGGTGTGAGCATGCAGAGAACATTCCTTCTAAGGTAAAGAATAAGTTGTTGCACTGGCCCCTCCCTCCACCAAGAAAAAGCACAAGTTTGGTGGGCCTTTTTGGATTCTGGAGGCAGCACAATTCCTCATCTGGGTGTGTTACTACAACCCATATATCAGGTGACTCAGAAGGCAGCAAACTTTGAGTGGGGCTTGGAACAGGAAAAGGCTCTTCAACAGTCCAGGCTCCGTGCACGCTTTCTCTGCCCCTAGGGCCATATGATCCAGCAACCTCAATAGTGCTTGAGGTATCAGTTGGTAGATAGAGATGCATCTGGATCTGTGGCAGGCTCCCAAGGGGCAATCAAGGAGGCCCTTGGATTTTGGCAGTAAGCGCTCTACCTTAATCTACCAAACAATTTCTCTCTTTTGAAAGACAGCTCTTAGCCTGAGAAAGACATTTGGGAAGAAGTATGTGGATAGAGCTCTATGAATGGTCAAGAATGTGGAGATACTTGTGTCTCATGTAAATGCTCATAAAAGGTGATCTCGGCAGAGGATGAGTTTAATATCAAGTAGATCGGATGACTCATTCTGTGGATAGTCAGCCTCTTTTCTCCAGCTATCTCTGTTGTTGCTCATGGGCCCATGAACAAAGTGGTCATGGTGGCAGAGATGGAGGTTATGCATGGGCTCGACAGCATGGACTTCCACTCACCAAGGCTGAGATCGGCTACAGCTGCTGCCGAGTTCCAGATTTGCCAACAGCAGAGACAAAACTTGAGCCCCCAATGTAGTGCTATTCCCCAGGGGTCCAGCCAGCACCTGGTGGCAGGTTTGACTACATTGGCCACTTCTGTCATGGAGGGGACAGCGTTTGTCCTTACAGGAATAGATACTTATTCTGGTTATGGATTTGCCTTTCCTGCTGTAATGCTTCTGCCAAAACTACCATCTAGGGACTTACAGAATGCCTTATCCACCATCATTGGTATTCCTCACAGCATGCTTCTGACCAAGGAACTCACTTCACAGCCAAAGAAGTGTGCAGTGGGCCCATGGTTCATGATACCACTGTCTTACCATGTTCCTCACCACCCAGAAGCAGCTGGCTTGATAGAATGATGGAATGGCCTCTTGAACACAGTTACAGCACCAATTAAGTAGCCATACCTGGAGGGCTGGGGCAAGGTTCACCAGCAGGCAGTATATGCTTTGAATCAGCACCCAGAATATGGTACTGTTTCTCCTATAGCCAGAATTCATGGGTCCATGACCAGAGGGGTGGAGTGTGATTTTCCACTCACTATCACCCCTTAGTGACCCAGTAGGAAAATTTTTGCTTCCTGTACCCACAACCTTGTTTTCTGCTGGTCTAGAAGTTTGGCTCCAAAGGGGGGAGACTTCCCTGATTGACTTCCTGGCCACTTTAAGCCAACAGGCTAAGGAAGGAATAAAGTAGTAGGAGGTGTGATTGATCCATAGCTACCAGGGGAAATTGGTCTTTTTCTCCACAATGGATTAGATACTGAAGGACTAAGTATTCCTCAAGGACATTACCACCTACTCTAAGTTATAATGCTTTGCTATTGCACATGAGACACTTATAACATGTTAGGTGGAATTATGACCTTGCCATTGTTCGCAATTGACATTTAAGCATAACATAACATAAGGAGAGGCTATTTATTGGGTGTCAAGTTGACAAGGGGTGGACTTGTGATGGTTAATCCTGGGTGTCAACTTGACTGGACTAAGGAACAAATAAGAGAAAAAGGATCTTCGGATTGGACTACATCAACCCAGATGGCCCACCCCAAATGTAGGCATTACCTTCTGCTGGCAGGCAATATTAAAGGCCATGCCAGAGGGAGCTGGTCCCTTTTTTCCTGTGGCTTGCCTCTCTCTCACTGGTGAGTTTGTCTTGCTGCTGTGATCAACCCTACGGATCCCAGAGTGTACTGAGACCAGCAGATCTCCTGGAATCCATCGGGCCTTCAGCACCAGATTGGGACTACTGAGACATCCAGCCTTGTTGACTGAGCAGTTACCTGGATTCTCAACCTCTCCAGTGTGGTGCAGCTACTGTTGGACTCCTTGAACTCTGTCACGTGAGCAAATCAATAAATTGTATATAGCTATAAATTCATCCTGTTGCTTCTGTTTCTTTAGAGAACCCTGACTAATACAAGTACGAAGACAGGTCCTCTGCCTGTATTGATCTCAGCACTGTAGTTGTTCTCCAAACTCCCAATGCATTTGGGAGAGACATCCCCAGCTAACCCTGAGCTAAAGACATTAATCACCTCAGGGGTTAGGATCTAGAGAGTTTAGAAAGGTGAGAAAATCTACTCACCCACAGACTATAGAGCTGAGTGCAGTCAGCGGAACCACCTGCTGCAAAGAACTCAGCAGTTGGGAAGTGCTGAACTCAGAGAAGGGAAGCTGCTACATTCTGATTGACTTTTCAATTTTGGAGCATAAATAGGTGTTCTTTTTCTTGGTTTCCTTTTTCTTTTTGCCCTCTGTGTTCCGCCCTTCTCACTTTTCTTCATTTAATAGTAATTTTATTACAGTTCTTTCCTTCCCCTTTATACATTTATTTACTTTTCTTTTTGAACTTTTCATTATTGATAAATATTTTGGCAGTTTTATTTTTTCTTCATTTATTTTTTTAAATTTTATTTATTTCCTTATGTGTATGAATGTACTATCTGCACGTAGGTCTGTGCACCATGTGGTGCAATGCCACAGAGGTCAGAAGAGGGTGCCAGATTCCCCTGGAACTGGAATTAAAGATGGTTCTCAGCCTCCGTGTGGGTGCTGGGGATCAAACCCTGTTCCTCTGCCAGAGCAGTTGGTGCTCTTAACCACTAGGCCATCTCTCCAGCCCCTCTTCATTTAATTTTTTCTACTCCATTCCCCTTTTCTCCCTGACAGCATTATTCTCTACTGCCTTCTTCACCCTCCCTTCAATTACTATAGCCCCATTTCTCTTCTCTCTGTCTCCTTCCATTATCTCGTTCCTTTACTGTGTCCAGTGGAAATGACTTTTCTGGTAACACCTCCTGTATTAGTCACTTTTCTGTTGTTGTGATAAAACACCATGACCAAGAAACATATAAAAGGAAGAGTTTATTTGAGCTTACGATTGACCGTTCCAGGGAATTAGAGTCCATTGTGGTGGGAGTCATGGCGGCTGGAGCTGGAGCAGCAAGCTGAGGGTCACATCTTGCAATGAGCACAGGAAGCAGAGAGAGAGCGCAACTGGAGACCACAAGACTAGTTAAACTCACTAAGCCTGCCCCTAATAATGTACTTCCTCTAGCATGGCCACACCTTCTAAGACCTCCAAGAACAGTGCCACCAACTGGAGACAAATGTCTGAGTACTTACAGCCTATGGGGGACACTCATTCAAACCACCACATTCCACTCCCTGGCCCCCATAGGCTCCTGACCATATAAAATGCAAAATGCATTTAGTCCAACCTTAAAAGTTCCCATAGTCTTTACCAGTTTCAATGCCATTCAAAATTCCACAGTCTAAAGTCTCTTCTGAGACCCAGGCCAATCTCCTAACTGTAAGCTCCTGTAAAATCAAAAGGCAAATTACATACTCCCAATGTACAGTGGAACCGAATACACATTCCCATTCCAAAAGGGAGGAATAGAGGCATAGTGAGGAAATACTGGACCAAAACAAGACCGAAAACCAGCAGGGCAAACACCAAGTCCAGTAGCTCCACATGCAACTTCTGGGACTTGACTTCCAAAGGGCTTAGATGGCTCAGCTCTTCCAGCTTTGCTTGCAACATACATCTCTTTCTTAGGCTGGTACCACTCCCTGTATGCAGCTCTCCTTGGCAAATATCTCACAGGTCTGGCATCTCGAATGTCTTCTTGGGGTCTCCGCTGCCAACCAGGCTTCACATTCACAGCTTCATGCAATGGCCTATCAGGGCCTACTTTATGCAGGGACACCCCTGCTGCACTCTGCCTGACCTTGGCAGCTCTCTGAAACCGTGGAGGAAGAACTGATGACCCCTTCACTCTTGCAAACTTCATGCCTCTAAAGCCAGCACCACGTGAATGAAACTGCCGAGTTTGGCTGCAATTTTGGGATGGACCCTGGCCTATTTCAACCACATTTGCAACTTTTCTCTGCCCTGGACTTGTTGGAGGATTAGCTGGGTGTGGTCTTGCCCTGAAGGTACTGATTCTGTTGTTTACTTGTAAATCTCGAGGCCTCTCCTTAATCACTTTAATCTCACCTTTCCCATTGTTTACTTGTAAATAGCTAGGCCTCTCCTTAATCACTTTAGTCTCCTTATCAAATGGAACCTCTCCTTCACATGCCTTGGCCCCACCTTTAATCTTCCTAGTGCAGTTTTCAGATCCAAACTGTACATTCTGCATTTCTTTCTGCCCCATCTGCTCTTCTTCACTGTAGATCTGTACAATATTCACCATTAATAGCCACGCCACCATTTCTACATTAGGCTGTCTTGAAATATCCTCCACCAAAGACATCAGTCCATTGCTTTTCAACTTAGCATCAGGCAAGCATTTGGGCTGTGGGCAAACTGCTGCCAGACTCTTTATCAAAATATCCCAGTTGCTGCCTAAGTCTTTATTTTCCTCTGGAACTACATTTTTTGCAGCAATGCTTTCTTCCAGGCTTCTACTAGAATGGCCCCTTAAGCTCTGCTTACAGTAGTCAACAGCTTTTCTAGCCCAAAGTTCCAAAGTCTTCCACATTTCTCCAAACATCCACATGGTCAGGTTCTTCACAGCCAACAGCCCACTCTCTGGTACCAAATAACTGTATTAGTCACTTTTCTGTTGTTGTGATAAAACACCATGACCAAGGAACTTATAAAAGGAAGAGTTTATTTGAGCTTACGATTGATGGTTCCAGGGAATTAGAGTCCATTGTGGTGGGAGACATGGCAGCTGGAGCTGGAGCAGCAAGCCGAGGGTCACATCTTGCAGTGAGCACAGGTAATAGAGAGAGAGGGCAACTGGAGACCACAAGACTAGTTAAACTCACTAAGCCTGCCCCCAATAACGTACTTCCTCTAGCATGGCCACACCTTCTAAGACCTCCAAGAACAGTGCCACCAACTGGAGGCAAATGTCTGAATACTTAAAGCCTATGGGGGACACTCATTCAAACCACCACACCTCCTATCTTACCCAACCTTCTAATCAAAGTTCATCTTATGTTTTGAGATCATTTAACACTATCTATTCAACTTGCCTTCCTACTATGTATTTTTAAATTTTTCATTTTCTTTACTTGAGCTTTTTAGTTGTTCTGTGTTGTCTTCCAGGTCTGATATTCTTTGTTCTGCTTCCTCCATTCTATTTCTGAGGCTTTTTCCATTCCTTGATTCTTGATTGGATGAGTGTTCTAATTCCTTTTTCATTCCATCCTGTGATTTCTTTCATATTTCCACTTCCTTTTGGATGTTCTCAGTCTCTTCCTATAGCTTCTTGCTTCACTGGTTGGTTTCCTTTTTTAGTGTTTTCACTTTCTCCAGGTCTTTCTTGAGTTTTTCATTCTCTCTCCTTAGTTCTCTGACTTGTCCTTTAAATCCTTTGATTTCTTTGAATATTTCTGCAATTGTTCCTCTAAAATCTGTATCCTAGGCCTTCCCCAGGGGAATCCCACTGTAGGAATCTCCCACAGGTTGCTAGATTTTGGTGTGGAATTATCCTGCACCTTTCCCATGTTGTCCCTTCATCGTGTCCCTGGCATGTGAGTTTCCCTTTTTGCCTGTATTCCAATGCGAATCACAAATGCCTCTTCACTATGCTAAAGGCTTGCTTTGCTTGCCTCCTTCAGATGCCTTTTTTTTTCTCCTTGTTTATGGAGTGTTGACTTGTCTGTGCTTCAGGTGGTCCTGGGAAGTCCTTGATCTAAGCTCTGTGCACTCTTGCCAGGAAATATATAATCAGCTTATTGAATTTACCTACCCTTTAGGGAAGCAATGTAAAGAATCTTAGTAGGGCTTGGCCTTCCCCTGTAATTAACTTTCTTTTGGTCTTTTTGAGACAAGGTCTCCCTGTAGCCCCAGCTAGCATGGAACTCCCCCTGTAGACCAGGCTGGCCTTGAACTAACTCACTGATATCTGCCTGCCTCTGCCTCCTGATTGCTGGGATTAAAGGTGTGTGCCACCACACCTGGCAAAATTAACTTTTACAAGCTGAGTTAAACCCATAGTTTTAAACATAAATTATGTTCCCTATTTCTCTCCAGGACCTTGTTTGGCCCTAATCCAGAATAATTGTGTGTGTGTGTGTGTGTGTGTGTGTGTGTGTGTGTATGTGTGTTGTGATAATGGCATTGCTGAAATTGAAAGCGATGAGTTACATCACAGTATACAATGTAAAAGCACATTGAGCTTTAGGTTGATGCCCTCTGTTTTATATCATGTTCTGAGTCAATAACTGTCAAGAAAAAGCTTCAAAATAAGCTGTCCCAAAAATGCAGAAAAGATGTCCAAAGCAAAATATTTGCAAGTAACAACAAAGAAATCCAAGAAACTAAAAAATAACGCAGCATGATTCAAAAGATAATGGCTCCTCAAGTAGTGTTCTAGGCTGCTTTCTATTGCCGTAATAATGCACTCTGATCAAAACCAACTAATGGAAGAAAGGGTTTATTTACGGCTCACAGTCTATCATTAAGGGAAGCCAGACTAAAAACTGACAAACAGGCCACAGAGGAATGCTGATTACTGACCTGCTCATCTTGGCTTACGTGGCTATTTCTCTTATACAACTCAGGCCCACCTGCCCAGGGATGGCAGCACCCACAGTGGGTGGGGTGCTCCTGCATCAGCCAACAATTAAGAAAATGTGCTGTAGACAGGCCCACATGCCAATCTAATAGAAACCATTTCTCAAGGGAGGTTTTGTCTTCCCAGGTGTATCAAGAGCATACACAAATACTGAACTTGAGGTTTTGAAATGAACAAAATAGTAGATTAAGATTTTAAAAGGGGGATGGAAAGATTTCTCAGTAAGTAAAGGTGTTTTCTTCCAAGCCTGATAACCTGAGTTCAGGTCCCCAATACCTAAGTGGTGAATGAGACAACTGACAGATTGTCCTCTGACCTCTCCATGCATGGCACCCTTTTCCCACACACACACATATTAAATAAAGAAATAAGTTCAGGAAGGTGGTGCAGTCTTTAGTCCCAGCACTCAGGAGTCAAAGGTAGATGTTTCTCTGTGAGATTGAGGCCAACCTAGTCTACATTACAAGTTTCAAGCCAGCATGGAAGCCCTGTCTCAAGAAAACAGAAATTTTAAATTAAGAAATAAAATATAGTTTACAAAATTCATGACTGACTCAGCCATAGTAGTGCATGCCTTTAATCCTAGCACTTGGGAGGCAGAGGCAGAAGGATCTCTGTGAGTTCAAGGCCAGCCTGAGGCCAGCCTGGTCTACAGAGTGAGTTCCAGAATAGCTGGGGCTGCAGGAAAACCCTGTTTCAAGAAGACCAAAAAATATATATATATCTGGAGAGATGGCTTAGCTAGCAGTTAAGAGCATTGACTATTCTTGCAGATCTAAATTTGAATCCCAGCACCCACACGGTGGATGCAGAAGATACAACATTCTCTTCTGTCTTCCATGGGCACTGCAGACATGGGTACAATTACATGCATGCAAGCAAAATAATCATACATAAAAAATAAATAAATCAGGGCCAGAGAGATTGAATAGTGTTTAAGAGCACTGACTGCTCTTTCAGAAGACCTGGGTTCAATTCCCAGCACCAACATGGTAGCTAACAGTTCAAGGGGATCTGACACCTTCTTCTGACCTCTGCAGGCATTTCACAACACAGGTTCACTAACACACATTCAGACAATACACTCATACACATAAAATAAAAATAACAAATAATGAACACTTAATTTCAGGTAGAAGGTTTCCAGGTCAATTCCTGTTCCATTAATCTAAGTCCTATCCCTGAAGCATGTCCTGTTCTGAACAGTAGGATCTTATTTTCTATTTCTGGTAAATAATCATGAATTTTGGAGACAGCCTGCTTTGTTTTGAGAGCCACTTGGATAGTTCTCACCAACCATTCAAAGGGAGGTCTCCTCTGTCTTGCACTGTGTTCCCTGTCACACAGCCACCATGTTGCAGCACCTGTGCACTAATGTTCAGAGAGTGTATGTGAATTTCTCATAGGGATTGGGGGCATCACATTATATTATGGGTTTCCTAGCCTCTCAAGGTCCAATCATCTTTGTTCTTTCTTCTTCCCTTGCCACTCCCCTCCTCCCTCCCCAGCCCAAGCACCACCATCATCCCCACCACTTCCCCTCTCCTGACCTCCATCATGCCGCCTGTTTATCTCCCCCATCCTCCCCACCTCCCCCCATAGTAACATCTGTTCCTTATTGTCCCCCTTTTGGGGGATTTTTCTTTCCCACAGCATACCACCATGTATGCTGTGCTGGATAGCTTTCGTGTCAACTTGACACACCTGGGTTGAGGGAGCCTCAATTGGGGAATTGGCTCCATTGTATTGGCCTGTGGCCACATCTGTGGAGTATTGTCTTGATGGTCGAGCAATGTGGGAGGGCCCAGCCCACAATGAGTTGTGCCACCCTGGGCAGGTTGTTGTGTACCGTATAAGAAGACAGGCTGGGCATGAGTCAGGAGGGCAAGCTAGTGAACAGCATTCCTCCATGGCTTGTGCTTCAGCTCCTGCCTCCAGGTTCCTGCCCTGAGTTCCTCCTTGGGCTCCCTGAGTGATGAACTGTGACCCAGGAGATGTAAGCTGAATAAACCCTTTCCTCCCCAAGTTGGTGTCGGTCAGAGTGTTTTATCACAGCAATGGAAGACAAACCAGAACATATGCTTTCCAATTTCTTGGCTTCTGGTGTTACATCAGGATATATAGCATGTAAGGGGATTGGTGCTACAATCCACAAATGAGGGAGAACATACACTGCCTGGTTTTCTGCATTCGTGTTGCTTCACTCAGAATAACATTCTCTAGTTCCATCCATTTACCTGATGATTTCATCTTTTCTTACTGTTGAGTAGTACTCTATTGTGTAGATGTACCACATTTCATTACCCATTCATTCATTGTGGGACATTTAGGTTGTTTCTGTGAAGAAAGTAGCAACAAACATGGATGTATAGGTATCTTCACAGTATGATTAGTCCTTTGGGTATATTCCAAGGAGTGGTATAACTGGGTAGTATGGTATGTTCGGTTTCAGTTTTTTGAGAGTTCCCCACACTGCCTTCCAGCACACTGTTCTAGTCTGCATTCCAGCCAGCATGACTGCTCCCCACACCCTCACCACCATCCTTCATTTTCCTGATCTTAGCCTGTTTAATTAGGGTAAAATGAAATCTAAAAGTTTTTTTTAATCTGCATTTCTCATATTACTAAGGTTGTTGATCAGTTTTTAAAGTATTTCTTAGCCATTTTTATCTCTTCATTTGAGAATTCTGTGTTCATATCTGTAGCCTGTCTTTTTATTGGGTTGTTTATTTATTTTCTTGATACTTTGTTTTCTGAATTCTTTGTATATTCTGGATATTAATCCTCTGTCAGATGTATTACTAGTAAAGATTTTCTCCCACTCAGTGAGTTTCCTCTTCAATTCCTTGGTTGTTTCTTTTGCTGTACAAAATCTTTGTAGCTTAATGAGGTCCCACTTACTGATTGTTGACCTTAATGCCTGAGCAGCTGATATCCCATTAAGAAAGTCCTTTCCTGGGGCTGGAGAGATGGCCTAGTGGTTAAGAGCACCAACTGCCCTTGCAGAGGAGCTGGGTTTGATCCCCAGTACCCACATGGAGGCTGAGAGCCATCTTTAACTCCAGTTCCAGGGGAATCTGACACCCTCTTCTGACCTCCATGGCATTGCATGACATGGGTGCACAAGCCTACATGTAGACAGTACATTCATACACATAAAGAATAAATAAAATTTAATAAAAAAAGAAAGTCCTTTCCTACACCTACATCTTGGAGGATACTGTCTATGTATTGTTCTAGCAGTTTCAGAGTTTCAGATTTTATATTTAGGTCTTTGATCCACTTGGAATTGACTTTTGTGCAAGGAGAAAGATAAGGATCCAATTTCATTCTTCTGCAGGTGTAAACAATGTGCACACTGCTAAGGGAGAAAAATCAATCAGTGGTACAATCCATCCCCAAAGCCTAACAACCATCCTGAGCAGCCCAGCAAACTACCTCTATTGGTTCAGTGGAGGCACTGTTGTCTGGGAGATGGTCAACAGCTATCTAATTGGACTTGGAACCCTCTCAGTGGGAGTGAACCCATAAGGGCCACTGTAAACTTCAGCCAAATGCACGGGGCTGGAGAGGACATAGATCCTAGAGAAAACCCTATTGGTGTCATATCTCTAGACAAATGGAATTTCTTACCATAAGCTTAATATGAAATCTTATATTTACAGATAAGCATATTGTGTGCCACTCCTCAAAAAAGCTACTCTGCAACAGATGGAGGCCACTGCAGAATCCCACAATTGTTCAGACACAGAACATATCCATCTGAAATATCCCCATTCATCTACAGTTGAATCTCTACAAGCAGAATGAGGGGCAGAGAGAGAACAAGTGCACCCTTCAATTCTCACCGGTAAAGCTTCCTTACACAATAGAGTGTGATACAAACAGGAGGCCATAACTAGTGAAGCTTCAAAGAAGGACATCTGGGTTTGGGAGCTTGACTGGATAGGGCTTAGCTTGGATGATGTAATACATGAGTTCTGATGGGCGGTTGGGGCATGGGGGTGCCTGGGTTTAATTGGGAACCATTGCATGAGTTGTACAAATGCTCAGTAAAAATATATTTTAAAGTATTATTAATGATAATAAATAAAATATTTAAAAATAAATGAATAAATAAATAAATAATCAAAGATTTCTAAGACAGACTAATTCAATCCAGAACCTAGAGGTTCTGGTAAGCAACATAAAGGAAAATCAGAAAAAAATAGACGAGAAAAACAGGGTCTCCCTGTAGACCCAGCTGGCCTGGAACTCACTCTGTAAACCAGGCTAGCCTTGTCAACTCACAGAGATCTGCCTGCCTATGCCTCCTGAGTGCTAGGATTAAAAACATGCACCACCATGCCCAGCATGAATCATTTTTTAAAACAGCATGAAAGGGGGCTAGAGAGATGGCTCAGCAGTTAAGAGCACCAGCTGCTCTTGCAGAAAACCCAAGTTCAGTTCCTAACATCCACATGGTGACTAACAACCATCTGTAACTCTGCTTCCAGGGGATTTGACATCCTCTTCTGGCCTCTACGGTCATTGCACAACATGGGTGAACTTATGTACATGCAGGCAATATCTTCATACACATAAAATAAATATAAATGTACACATGGCTGGACAGGTCATAGATTTTAGAGAAAACCCCAAGACTGTCACATCCCTAGACAAATGTAAATTTCTTACTATATTCTAAATATAGATACAGACAAGTATCCTACTCACCGCTCATCAAAGAAGCTTGTTTTGCAACCGACAGATTATTACATAGATCCACAACTGGTCACACACAGAGATTATCTGTGAACTTCCCAACCTTAAGTGGCACATCTATAATGGAACCTCTGCACCTAAGGCCCACTAAACATAGTGGGAAAAGGGATAGAGAGAATACTAATGCATCTCTCAACTCTAATCAATGAAGCTCCTCCATGCAACAGGAGGCCGTGAACACAAAAGAGCACAAATCGCCAAAGCATAGAGAATAAGAGACTTCAGAGTGTGGGTCCTTGGACAGGACTCCTATTTTAAATTCCACCCACCCAGGGTCCATTGTGGACAAAGGAGCAGAAAGATGATAAGAGCCAAGGAAGGAGGCGCATGACCATAGGCTCCTGGGACCTTGCTCATATAAACCTATAGCAATGGTGTCAGCATGCACAAGACCCATGCAAACTCAAGGAGACAAAAACCCAGCATGGAACTGTGGAAATGGACAGCAGGCCCCAGTTTTTGCCAAAGAAATTAATGGCAGCTGATTCTTACTGGGCAAGGGAGAGCTGGTCTTCTTAAAGCCAGGGACTCTAGATAAGCTGGCCAGACCTCAGTGGATGAACTTGCAAAATTAACACAAATGACAGAATGCATGAAATCCAGAGGAGGGGGGTATGGGAGGGAATCAGTGGGGAAGTGGGTATAAAGATGATTAAGATGTTCGGTATAAAATACAAAAAAAAAATCAATAAAAGTTTACAAAAAAACCAGATAAAATATTTTTTTAATTTTATTCATTTTTTATGTGTATGAATGTACTGTCTACATGTAGGTTTGTGCACCCGTGTCATGCAATGCTGCGGAGGTCAGAGGAGGGTGTCCCCAAAACTGGAGTTAAAGACAGTTCTCAGCCATCATGTGGGTGCTGGGGGTTGAACCCTGGTCCTCTGCAAGAGCAGTCACTGCTCTTAACTGCTAGGCCATCTCTCCAGCCCAAGATTAAATATTTTTAAGAACATTGTGAAAAGTATCACCAATAGACTTAACCAAACAAAAAAAAAAGGGGGGGGGCATAAATGGAGGACATGGCTGAAGAAATACCATATGTATTGGTCACTTTTCTGTTGCTGTGATAAAGCACCATGACCCAGGAACTTATAAAAGGAAGAGTTTATTTGAGCTTATGATTGACGGTTCCAGGGAATTAGAGTCCATTGTGGTGGGAGGCATGGCAGCTGGATCTGGAGCAGGAAGCCAAGGGTCGCATCTCACAAAGAGCACAGGAAGCAGAGAGAGAGCAACTGTAGACCATGAGGCTTGTTAAACTCACTAAGCCTGCCCCCAATAACATACTTCCTCTAGCATGGCCACACCTTCTAAGACCTCCAAAAACAGTGCCACCAACTGGAGACAAATGTCTGCATAGCCTATGGGGGACACTCATTCAAACCACCACATTCCACTCCCTGGCCCCCATAGGCTCCTGACCATATAAAATGCAAAATGCATTTAGTCCAACTTTAAAAGTCCCCATAGTCTTTACCAGTTTCAATTCCATTCAAAAGTCTACAGTCCAAAGTCTCTTCTGAGACTCAGGCCAATCTCTTAACTGTAAGCTCCTGTAAAATCAAAAGACAAATTACATACTCCCAATGTACAGTGGAACTGAATACACATTCCCATTCCAAAAGGGAGGAATAGAGGCATAGTGAGGAAATACTGGACCAAAACAAGACCGAAAACCAGCAGGGCAAACACCAAGTCCAGTAGCTCCACATGCAACTTCTGGGACTTGACTTCCAAAGGGCTTAGATGGCTCAGCTCTTCCAGCTTTGCTTGCAACATACATCTCTTTCTTAGGCTGGTACCACTCCCTGTATGCAGCTCTCCTTGGCAAATATCTCACAGGTCTGGCATCTCGAATGTCTTCTTGGGGTCTCCGCTGCCAACCAGGCTTCACATTCACAGCTTCATGCAATGGCCTATCAGGGCCTACTTTATGCAGGGACACCCCTGCTGCGCTCTGCCTGACCTTGGCAGCTCTCTGAAACCGTGGAGGAAGAACTGATGACCCCTTCACTCTTGCAAACTTCATGCCTCTAAAGCCAGCACCACGTGAATGAAACTGCCGAGTTTGGCTGCAATTTTGGGATGGACCCTGGCCTATTTCAACCACATTTGCAACTTTTCTCTGCCCTGGACTTGTTGGAGGATTAGCTGGGTGTGGTCTTGCCCTGAAGGTACTGATTCTTTTGTTTACTTGTAAATCTCCAGGCCTCTCCTTAATTGCTTTAATCTCCTTATGAAAGGGAGCCTCTCCTTCACATGCCTTGGCCCCACCTTTAATCTTCCTAGTGCAGTTATCAGATCCAAACTGTACATTCTGCATTTCTTTCTGCCCCATCTGCTCTTTTTCACTGTAGATCTGTATAATATTCACCATTAAAAGCCACGCCACCATTTCTACATTAGGCTGTCTTGAAATATCCTCCGCCAAAGACATCAGTCCATTGCTTTTCAACTTAGCATCAGGCAAGCATTTGGGCTGTGGGCAAACTGCTGCCAGACTCTTTATCAAAATATCCCAGTTGCTGCCTAAGTCTTTATTTTCCCCTGGAACCACATCTTTTGCAGCCATGCTTTCTTCCAGGCCTCCACTAGAATGGCCCTTTAAGCTCTGCTTACAGTAGTCAACAGCCTTTCTAGCCCAAAGTTCCAAAGTCTTCCACATTTCTCCAAACATCCACATGGTCAGGTTCTTCACAGCCAACAGCCCACTCTCTGGTACCAAATTACTGTATTAGTCACTTTTCTGTTGCTGTGATAAAGCACCATGACCAAGGAACTTATAAAAGGAAGAGTTTATTTGAGCTTACGATTGACGGTTCCAGGGAATTAGAGTCCATTGTGGCGGGAGGCATGGCGGCTGGATCTGGAGCAGCAAGCCGAGGGTCACATCTCACAAAGAGCACAGGAAGCAGAGAGAGAGCAACTGTAGACCACGAGGCTTGTTAAACTCACTAAGCCTGCCCCCAATAATGTACTTTCTCTAGCACGGCCACGCCTTCTAAGACCTCCAAAAACAGTGCCACCAACTGGAGACAAATGTCTGAATACTTAGAGTCTATGGGGGACACTCATTCAAACCACCACACCATATCAACAAGAAAGGTAATAAATGAGCATGACCATAATATCCAAGAACTATGGAGTAGAATAAAGAGAATGTGCCTAAGAATCTACTTGCTGGGAGCTGAGATGAATACAAACAGCATAAAGAATCCATTCAATGAAACTGTGACAGAAATTGTCCCAAATCTAGGGAAACATATTTAAACCAAAGAGAAATTTAGAACTCCAAATACCCATGACCAGAGAAGAACTACTCTATGACATACTATAATCAAGATATAAAGAAAAAAGTAAAGAACAATATTAGAAAGCTGCAAGGGAGGGGCTAGAGAGATGGCCTAGTGGTTAAGAGTGCCGACTGCTCTTGCAGAGTACCGGGGTTCGATCCCCAGCATCCACATGGTGGCTGAGAACTGTCTGTAACTCCAGTTCCAGGGGAATCCAACACCCTCTTCTGACCTCCGTGGCATTGCACAGCACGGGTGCACAGACCTACATGCAGACTGTACATTCATACACATATGAAAATAAATAAATAAAAATTTAAAAAATTAAAAAATAAAGAAAGCTGTGAGGGAAAGGTCAACTCACCTACAAAATCACAAACATCAGAATAGCATCAAATCTCTTTGTCAGCAACTCTAAAGCCCAAGAAAGACAAGAGTGACATATTTCAAGCTCTAAAAGTAAATAACTGCCAACTAAGATTGCTATACCCAACAAAGCTACCTTTCAAAATTCACAGAGAAGAGCTCAAAAGATAACTCAGATAATCAAGCACTTGTCTTGCTAGCACGAGGATCTGACTGAATTTGATCTCCAGACCCCACATTTTTTAAATTGTTTTTTATGTATATGAGTGTACTCTCTGCATGTAGGTTGGTGCACCCATGTCATGCAATGCCACAGAAGTCAGGAGAGGGCATCAGATTCCCCTGGAACTGGCATTAAAGACAGTTCTTAGCCTCCGTGGGTGCTGGGAATTGAACCTAGGTCCTCTGAAAGAGCAGTTGGTGCTCTTAACCGCTGATTCATCTCTCCAGCCCCATAATTTTTTTAATTTTTTAAAGAAAGGCTACACGTGTAAGTGTGCACTTGTAATCCCAACACAAGGAACATCAAGATGGGCAGATCCCTGACACTCAGTGGCCAGTAAGCCAGGCCTCCTTGACAAGCTCCACATGAGTGAGAGACCCTGTCACAAAAAAAAAACAAGGTTAATGGCAACTGAGGAACAGCTCTGAGGTTGTCTCATAGCCTCCTGTGAGTGCATTTTGGACTCACACACATTCACCAGCACATATGAACACAAACATGCATGCAAGCATGTACACAGAGACACACATCTCCTAGAATCAAATGAAAATAAGGCACAGATTATCAAACCCTTTTGGATATATCTCAATCAGTTCTAATAGGAGAGTTTATAGCTATGAACACTGACATTGAAAAATCACAAAGATCTAACATAAAATAACCTAACAATGTGCTTCCAGGTCTTAGAAAAAGAACTAGCCAAACTCAAAAATAGGAAATGTCACAAAATAATCAAGATAACGGCAGAAGTTAATGAAATAGAGTCTAAAAATATGTAGACTTAATCAAAGGGTTGCTTCTTTGAAAAAATAAGATTATCAAACTCCTAACTAAAATAACTAAAAGAAAAACAAAGAAGACCAAAATTAATAAAAAGAGAGTTGAAAAGGGAAATGTTACTACTGACTCCAGTGAAATACAGGGAAACATTGGGAAGTGCTTTGAACACTTATATTCCAAAAAGCTGGAAAATCTAATTAGTGTGCAAATTCCTGCACAATATGATAACATATCAAAAAGATATAAACAAGTTAAACAGATCCATTTTCATCAATGAGATTGAAACAGTATGCAAAGTCTTCTAAAAAAGAAAATCCTCCCAGCATTCAGGAGCAGAGGCAGCTGGATCTTTGTGAGTTCAAGGCCAGCCTGCTCTACATAGCAAGCTCCAGGCCAACTGGGACTAAAGGGAGACCCTGTCTCAAAAAGACAAAAAAAAAAAAAAAAAAAAAACAGAACTGAATGGATTCACTGATGGATTCTGCCAGTCCTTTAATTAAAGCTAACACCCGGGGCTGGAGAGGTGGCCTAGCGGTTAAGAGCGCTGACCGTCTTGCAGAGGACCCGGGTTCTAATTCCCAGCACCAACATGGCGCGAGAACCGTCTGAAACTCCAATTCCAGGGGAACTCAGTTCCAGGGGAATCCACACCCTCTTCTGACCTCCACGGCATTGCATGACACGGGTGCACAAACTTGCATGCAGACAGTACATCATACACATACAGAAATAAATTTTAAAAATAAATAAATAAAAATAAATAAATAAAAGCTAGCACCCTAAAGCAACAAGGGGAAGAACATTACCATATTTGCTGAATGAACCCAGTATCAATAACAAAACTGGACACAACAAAGTAAATTATAAACCAGTTCCTTCAATGGACACAAATACAAAAATTTTCTATAAAAATTCTTGTGGGGCTGGAGAGATGGCTCAGCAGTTAAGAGCACTGGCTGCTCTTGCAGAGGACCAGGGTTCGATTCCCAGCTAAGAATGCAGCTAAGAACCGTCTTTAACTCCATTTCCAGGGGAATCCGACGCCCTCTTCTGACCCCCGTGGCATTGCATGACATGGGTGCACCAACCTACATGCAGACGGTACACTCATACACATAAAAAATTAATAAAATTAAATTAAATTGAAAAAAATTTCTTGCAAATCAAATTTAAGCACATTAAGAAACTCACATCCAGAGAGCACTGCCATAACAACTCAGCGCCCTGGTAAGGCAGAACTGCCTTGGGGTTTTGGGGCCCTACACCCACCCCCTGCATACCATCCAAACATCTGTGTCTATACCAAAGTAACCTACCATAATAATTAGTACTGCTTAAATACCTATATATCTAATTGCTTGTGCTTCATTAGTAGGATTGAAAGGTTATTCCTGGACAAACAGTCAACCCATGAGAGGAAACAGCCAGAACTGATCAGAGTCCAAAACGACATCTCCAGAGAAAGTAGACTTTTTTGCTTCTCGTCCACCTGTGCCCCTTTTCTAAGCCTAGGGAACAATCTGCAGAAGGGGGGGCATAGTAGAATGTAAGGGCTGTGATTGGGGTGAATGGTGAAACTACAGCAACATTTCTGGACACTTATTTGATCAACATGATTGTACATATAAGCCCCTCCAGCTGGATGGTGGGAGCCTTGGGCTGTGTGGGTTTGGGCATAGCTGCCTGCAAATTGGTTTTACATGAAGGATGCTTGTACTCATAACTTATTACTTATTGTTAAAAAATGAAATAAAATATTTATTTATGTCAGGGGGAAAAAAAGAAAAAAGGACCTGAGGAATGATGTTAAAATAAAGTAAGACAAATCAAAAAAAAGAAATTAATTATTTTCAATATGCTCATATTTTAATTTACAAGGAAAATGTGCTCCACAGATAGAGACTCTCAGTACTGTGTAAACCATGAAAAGTTTTACATGTTATCATTTTGATTGTTTCAAATTTTAGAGTTATATTTTATTCTGATTAGAATTTTCATAAATGTGTCTTTTGTTTTTTGAAGATAGTTTGTCATAACATTGTGTCTAATCACAGTATTTTATGGAACTGTTTTGCATGTGTAGGTTTATGTTTAGTAGTAAGGGAATAATTATTAAAATTGATAATAATTTAGTTGATAAAAAAAAGAAACCATGTCCCAATCTTCACTCAAATAAAATAAGATAATGGCAGCACAGATATAGTTAGTTTTTTCCTTAGCCTTGTTATGTAGGCAAGATGACCTTCAACTTCTGCACCTTTTGCCTCTGCATCTTGATGTAAAGATGCAGATCTGCACTACCATGCCCAATTTTATGAGGTACTGGGAAATCAAACCTAGGCTTCATACATGACAGCCAAACACTTCACTAACTGAGCTCCACTCTCTTTTGTTTTGGGTTTCTTGGTGGATTGGTTTGGTTTGGTCTTATTTTGAGACAGGCTCACATAGCTTAAGCCTCTAACTCACTGTGTAGCTAAGACAGCCTTGAACTCCTGGTGTTCCTACCTCTTCCTCCCAAGAATAAGGAATTACAGACACATGCTACCATGCCTAGGTAACACAGTACATTTTATTTATTTATTTATTTATTTATTTATTTATTTATTAGTACATTTTAATATCCCAAAAGCTTGCCAGGTTTCAATGCCTTTGCTTGCTGAGAACTCAGCTGAGGCTCAAACGTTCAGTAGAGACCCTCTGTAGACATCTGGCTCATATCAATCAGGGGCCATCTTGGTGAAGTAAGCCTGATTGGTTCCATTTCTTCTGACTTTTAGATTTTAGATACTGTGATAGTTAGTTGTAATTGTCAACTTGACACAACCTAGAATTACTGAGGAAGAATCTCATTGAAGAATCAGCAAGATCAGGTTAGGTTGTGGGTGTGGCTGTGGAGGACTGTCTTGCTTATTTATGTTCATTGATGTGGGAAGAAGCAGCCTAAAAGTGGGTGGTACCATCGCCTAGGTTTAGGTCTTGAAGGGTGTAAGAGTAGGGAAGGTGAGCTGAGTACTAAGCATGCGTGCATTCATTTCCCCCTGCTCTTCACTGTGGATGTGATTAGCTGTTTTGAGTTCCTTGATGGTACCCAAAATGATGGACTATAACCTTGTTTATAAGCCAAATAAGCCACTTCTCCCCTAAGTTGGTTGTGTCATTTTTTATTACAGCAATAGAAATGAAACTAATACAGATACAGGAGGAGGAGGAGGAGGAAGAGGAGGAGGAGGAGGAGGAGGAGGAGGAGGAGGAGGAGGAGGAGGAGGAGAAGGAGTTAGCTCTTTGCAAAAGAGCAAGTTAGTCTTTCCTAAAAGAGCAAGATGAGAGGGGAGCATCATTATCAGTCTAGCCCCTGTCTCCTTGACTGATTTCTAACCCCCGGCTTCAATTTTAGGAAAAACTGAATTACTATGCGCAAGGTAACTACTTATAGGATACATTATTTTTAAACTATATAGAGTGCCAGCAAGATGGCTCAGCAGAAAGAGGCACTTGGATGATGGCCTAAGTTTGGTCCTCTGGGCCTATATGACAGAAGAGAACCGATTCCTGAAAGTTGTCCCTTGACCTCCACACGTGCTCTATAGCATATGCATATATATAGTATAGTTATATATATATATAATATAAAGTAATAATATAGGGTAACAAAAAAATAAATTTTAAAGCACCCAAAGGAAAAGAAAATTCAGGTGGGATAATCAAAGTAAGTCAAAGGAGATGTTAGTTAATCTACACTGTATTTGCTTCCAAGAGTAACCTATCTTCTTGTTTGTCAAATGGAACAATTTTTTTGTCAGCTTTGATAATAGTTAACCGAGTCTATTTACTTAGGACACTCTAGTCAGATGAAATAAGGTCATTCTAAGATATTATTTATAATATATATTCTATTTATCTTGGATTTGACCTTATCTAAAAATACAATAGGTACTAGCTGAGGTTAACTAAATGGTTTGAGGATTTCAATATCTTAATTGATTTTTGATGGTATGAAGATGGGCAGCTCTGCCCAAACACATCATATTTATCAACATAAGAACTTGTAGTCTGTTGCAAGAAGCAAGCCACATTTTAGCTCCATAATCTTTCTACAAGCAATGAATTATAATGAATAATATATAAAATAAAATCAACCAAAACTAAAAAATAAAATAATAAAGGTCTTGATGGTAAGTACATGCACTTGTACTTCACGCGCATCAACATGAGAACCAAGACTTAAATGAAGGCATCTACCGCTACAAGAAGATGTGGAGGATGAAAGTAGTCTGTGCAAAAGGTCCAAGAGCCCACAGGTGAGAAAGAACTCGGCAATATGTGCCCCAAACGCAGGATCAGCGTGGATATGATTATAATGTGGTCTTTTGTTTCATTTCCCTTCTGTTTTGAAGGTTGGTTTCCTCCTGAGTCCCTTTTACCTTCTCAATGCATTGTGTGGACTTTAGAACAGTGAACTAATGCCTGAAGAAGAGGAGGACAGAGTGGTAGCACTGTCCTAAGGCAGGAAGAGCCAGTTCCAGACTCTCTCCACTACCTGTCCCCACTGTGTGCAGGGGGACGGGGATGAACATCATTGCCACTGTGTGCAGGGAGACGGGGATGAACATCACTGCCACTGCGTGCAGGGGGACAGGGATGAACATCACTGCCACTGCGTGCAGGGGAACGGGGATGAACATCACTGCCACCGCGTGCAGGGGTACGGGGATGAACATCACTGCCACCGCGTGCAGGGGTACGGGGATGAACATCACTGCCACCGCGTGCAGGGGTACGGGGATGAACATCACTGCCACTGCGTGCAGGGGGACGGGGATGAACATCACTGCCACTGCGTGCAGGGGGACGGGGATGAACATCACTGCCACTGCGTGCAGGGGGACGGGGATGAACATCACTGCCACTGCGTGCAGGGGGACGGGGATGAACATCACTGCCACGCGTGCAGGGGGACGGGGATGAACATCACTGCCACTCTGTGCACTGCCACTGCGTGCAGGGGGACGGGGATGAACATCACTGCCACTCTGTGCAGGGGACGGGGATGAACATCACTGCCACTGCGTGCAGGGGGACGGGGATGAACATCACTGCCACTGCGTGCAGGGGGAGGGGGATGAACATCACTGCCACTGCGTGCAGGGGGAGGGGGATGAACATCACTGCCACTGCGTGCAGGGGGAGGGGGATGAACATCACTGCCACTGCGTGCAGGGGGAGGGGGATGAACATCACTGCCACTGCGTGCAGGGGACGGGGATGAACATCACTGCCACTGCGTGCAGGGGGAGGGGATGAACATCACTGCCACTGCGTGCAGGGGGACGGGGATGAACATCACTGCCACTGCGTGCAGGGGACGGGGATGAACATCACTGCCACTGCGTGCAGGGGGACGGGGATGAACATCACTGCCACTGCGTGCAGGGGGACGGGGATGAACATCACTGCCACTGCGTGCAGGGGGACGGGGATGAACATCACTGCCACTGCGTGCAGGGGGACGGGGATGAACATCACTGCCACTGCGTGCAGGGGGACGGGGATGAACATCACTGCCACTGCGTGCAGGGGGACGGGGATGAACATCACTGCCACTGCGTGCAGGGGGACGGGGATGAACATCACTGCCACTCGTCAGTTGCAGGGGGACGGGGATGACATCACTGCACACTGTGCAGAGTGCAAGAGGGTATCTGGGATGGAAGTCACTGCCACTGGCGTGGCAGGGGACGGGAAGCATGACAAACTCACTGCCACGTCGCGTCAGGGATACGGGGATGAACATCTACTGCCACTTGCGTGCAGGGGGACGTGGATGGACATACGACTGCATGCGGCAGGAGGGACGGGATGGAGGCATCATTGCCATCCGTCGCGATGAGGCGCGCAGGGGAATTGAGAAAATCACGCCCAATGCGTGGCATTGGGACGGCGAGACTGATAACTCCAACTCGCACGCGCATGACAGGGGTCAGCGGTGATGAACATCACGTGGCACTGATGTGCAGGGGGACCGTGGATGAGAACCATGCAAATGCTCTTGCCGTTGCGCGGGAAACGAGGGTATGGGTCAAGACAACAATCAAACTGACAATCTAGTGCTGCCGGGACCGGGAAATAAGGTTACAATCACTGCCACTAGGGACGGTGACAGAGGGGACAGGGGATCTAGACCTCCTCATCGCCACCAAAAGGGCCCCTACTGGCGATGCAGGAGGTATGGGATCGAAGGATTCATTCCTAGACGGACTCCTACTAGCGCGTGAGTGGGGAGGGCTGGGACTGGACCAAAGGGTGCATGGCATTGTCGGGGGACGGGGAGTGAAGCACTACTTAGGACGGTGGACGGGGATGGCTCAATTGGTGCCAGTCAATTTGCAGAATATTTCAGTGGAGTGTTTAGTTATTTAAAAATGACATTTATAAGATTCATGATCTATAAATTTTATTAAAAAGATATTTAATAGTTAGATTAATAAGTTACATAAGGTCTACCATTATGCTTATGGCATAATTGAGGGTTACTATTTTGTAATGAAATATTCTCTTCCAGAGAAGTGGGCTAGATTATCAAGCGGTATTTTTTTAGTCAAAGGTCATCTTGTGTCTTCTTTGTTGGTGTTGTTTAGGGTTAATTCGCTATGTTTAATTATATGCGTGTGGTGTGGTGAGGGTGGTGAGGTCGGGAAGTGTTGGGTGGTCTCTTACCAGAAGAATAATGCCTCTCCACTATAGATAGGTTAGAGGAAGATGTTCTCTCGCGATTGAATCCTTGAGCTCAACTGGATCTACTGGCAGCTTGGTAAAGAGAACCCTTCCTGTGTCTTCTGGCTTCTCTTCACTTGGTATATAATAGATCGCGAAGTTCCACGAAACCTGCATTTTTAAGAAGAGCTACTTAGCTTACGAAGTTAAAAAAAAATAAAAGGAAACATTTGGGGTGCCGGGCTATCGGATAGGAAGACTTAGAACCCAAACTCAACCCATATCACCACAGGGCATATATCCAAAACTCTAGCACTTAGGGAGGAGAAGGGCAAGGGGACGGATTCGTTGTGATGAGTCCTACAGAGCCAGCTTAACGGTGGGAACTACGCATCTCATGTGGGGGGCTTGCCAGACAGTTTGGGACTTACAGGGAGACCCTATCTCAAAATAGAAGAAGAACTAAATAAATTACATAGGATTATGGTTTTAAATAATTAACACTAAAAGATTAAATAATAATTCAATAATTAAGGCACTTTTAAACCCATGAAATCCAGGACTCGCGCTCAGCCCATCTCGATGTGTCTTAGTTGCACTACGCATCTGTGCCTACTCTTCATGTTAAAGGACAGTCTTTGTTGTTCACATTCGCGGCAATGTAGGGAGCCGGACACTCTACGATAAGCGGTCTACCTTAGCATAGAATAGGAGTCTTGGAGAAAAGGTGCTTCTTTTATTGCATCATGGCCCATTATAAATTAACACTATAATTCGAAAGCCAGGAACTTGAATCTCAGGGAGACTTTGCTATGATAATAACTTTCAAGGTTTTCGAGTAGCTAAAATTAACCATCTAGAGCTCTATGACATGTAGGAAGCAAATATTATGGTGTGATAAACATAAGAGGGAACAAACACAGTATCTGACAAAAATACATTGTTGTAACTTGTCAGACCATACTCTATTTATAATATGATATTATCATTCCTATTTTTAGGGAGGTGTATACCCTAATAGCGTCTTTTTAGTGTATGAACGAGATTTTGAATAATTTATCTGTTTTCTATTTTATCAACATAAACTTATTAATTTTCTACAATTGGACTTACATCAACTCATTAATATAAATTGGGCTGGTAGAGAGTGGTCAGGACGCCGTACAGTAAGATGGCACGATTGCATGTCTTGTCAATGAGCGCTTAGGTCAATATCCCAGACCTGCTTTGATTAGGACCAATTTTATGACACACTATACCATGGTACAGATAAAGGACAAACAAGTGTACTTTCAAACTCTTTCCGATTGGTATATTCCATATGAGAAAGTTCAACGGACACAAAAATTAACTCTTTATAAGATCCTTTTTATACGACAAATGACAAATGATACAATTGTATAAGCATTTCTTCTCATGGTACTACATGGGTGCCAACGAACTACATGCATGCAAAGATGATACTTTATCATTATTAAACATTATAGAAGGGGACACATTTCTAGTGTTACATTGGTAAATTTACAATATAGGCACGCCTATAGAATTTTGGCAACTAATAACATTTCTTTTTTATGTCATGATTGTGAATCTGTTAACTTATCCTTTTTAACACTCCATTTCCCTTAGTGAGCTACTATATTTGTCTTGGTTTTATTTCTCATGCAAGAGATGCGATAAGGATGTAAAGTTCTTATTACTATACATATATCCATTAAACATACATATCACTTTAGAATTGGAATAATACACAAGAAAATATAACATACAATTATCTCAATTAACACGGAAAAAGCCTTCGACAAAATAAGCATCCCTTCATGATTAAAAGTCCTAGAGGGAAATTTGGATTGAGGTGGGATAAATTCTCAATTTAATCAAAGCCTTATATAGGAAACCCACAGCCTTTATCATCCTAAATTGGGAGGACTAAAACAACCGAAATCACTTCCTGGTACAGGGTAGGTAACTACGCGTCAAGGATTGGCCCCCAAGATCACCGCACAGACTAAGCCTCTTCATATAGGGCTTGAACACTTGCTAGAGCAATCATCGAAACAAGACAAATATCAGACATTATAGGATACGTAATTGGAAGGAGGGTTAAATGTCGTAACAACTATACTTTATTTGCTGAATTGGTTATATATGATGGGATGTTTTTACTGTTTGGATCGAGAATCAGTTAGGTTATGCTTAGGCAGAGTAAACTCTCCACTAGATTAAACTGCCATATAAACCAGCAGTCTCATGACCAAATGTGAAGCAGGATACAAATGCATTACACCCCTTTAAGGACAAGATGCGATTCGCTTTTCTTATGGGACACCTTGAACGAAAGGCAAGCGTCGCAGAGGGTGGGATTCAACTGAGAGAGACTATCGCACTCACAATAGGACTCAATATTATACATAAATTTTCTTCTTGAGACTAGGAAACATAAGCTTTACCGTAAAGTTTTTACACCAGGGAGGATTCTCACCAAAATATTTTTCAAGCCCTTAAAGTAAGATAATTTCGAGGAGATAGATTATCACGACTAAAGATGGGGGGAGAACTCTCGGAATGCCGATTTGCGCACGGTATTAGGAAGACTTATTATCTAAACCATTCTCGAATAGAAAAAGCATGATAGCCCAATAAAGTCTATTGGGTGGGGTTAGTTAGCATAGTGGCTCCATATTATCTGGGATAGGGTTTGGCTTTTGGAGATATCGACCACAGGACGGTGACGTTGGGGCTTGCCAGAAGTGAGCTATCCGGGAGTTTGGGGTGCCTCTGTGGCAGGCGCGCACCAGAATGGCAGCTGCAGAGCCGCTCCTGTAGGTCAGCAAATTTCCAGGAGATACATCGCTGTTCTCATAGAGCTGAGAAATCGGAGAGGCGCTGGTCTTGAATCGCTATTGGCGTGTCATACGACACGGGTGGGACGAGGTCTCTGCAGACCAGTACTTATCTCAGTATCACTCGGTACAAGAGATAAATAATATTATTTATGTCTAATTGATGAAGAAATTTTTCCAATTAATTTAATTTTATTAAATTTTATTATGTGTATAGTGGTCCGCTGCATGTAAGTGTAATAAAAGTTTATGGGCAAAACACATGTACCATGTTACCCAATACTGCTATTGAATAGGCTTATCAAGCGGGGAAATGCCAATTAAGGGGGTCGCATAGCAGGTTTCTTTCCGGCTGTATGGAATAAGGATGATATGATTCGGTGAGGTGCCATTTGTGGAAATAACAACAGACCCTGACTGAGTGGCCGAAATAAACGGCTGAGTGATACAGATGGCCAAAAGCAGCAAGAGGCGGAGTCTCTTATTAAACCATGACTTCAAACTAGGCACTTAATGCCTTGAGCTATAGAGTCTCAAAACAACCTAGTCTACTTTTTCATGGAAATACAAGAAATGTTTGACTCAGTGGATTATTGTGTACCGAAGATTGCAAAAGTTGAAAATCGGATATTACTTTATCACTAGCCATCTCTTGTTTTTGACAAGTGTGTCTAAGAAAGGTCCACAAGTGGAGAAAAGTATCTTTTTGTCTTTATAGTTGGGGGTGATTGGAATTAAGGGTGGGAGGGTACCACCTTAATCTAGACAGAAGTAATAGATATTGATAAACGTCTACCCTTTCCCTTCTCTCGGCTGTATCAAAGTCATACAATGCAGGTTATGGTCATAAGACCCTTTCATTATATGAAAATCCATAACTTGAGGCAATTGATAGATATTTAGTGGCATAGCAATCTATCAATGTTACATTTGGTTTCATAGAGAAAAGATTCTTAATATCAGTACAGCATGGCTAGTGCTGATAGGATATGAAGAATACGATGACCAATTGGACAAGATGGGACCTCTCATTATTAACTCAAGAAGCTTCTGTTGGCCTCCACCGATAGAAAGGGCCGATATCAAGCGACTGCAAGGGAGAAAGGTCCCTACGAGGTGGGAAGGGTGAATCGTTCACTGTCAGAACACTCTTGAGAAAGCGAAGTTTTTGATTCACGCAAGGTAATTGTAAGTATTTACTTTCAAGACGGTTTCCCTGCCCATGAATAGGTGCGGGAACACCTTAAGCCGCGGCTTTGCTCAAGTCGGATTGGACGGAAGAGCTGTAAAAACGGAAAGGCTTCCCACAAGTGCCGGCAGCTTCAGGAGTGGGCTGGGTAAGAATTTACCTTTATTAAGAAGTGTTATAACATCAAGTAACCATTTAATGGAGAGATGCAGAATAAACACTTTAAGATATTCAGTTTTGCACTTCAATCAAGAATCTTGGCTAAGGAATAATGAAAACCTACATGATTGATTATCATTTAGTGTTTGTGATGTGGTTTTGTGGGGTTAATGTGGGTAAGGGCATCCTGTCTGTTGTGGTGAATGTACTGGTTAACAGTCTACGGGGATGGACAAGCAGATGCTGGAGAACGGCTTTTCTCGACAGAGCTTTTCCAGGTAATGAACTCTGCTACCCAACCTGTTGCAAGCCATACACTCCGCCTTGGCATTGTAATCCTCAACCGAAGGGCCCAGCTCGCGGCAGGATACATCGGGGACAGCATAGTTGGGTGTATCGAGCTTTCTTTCTTTACTTTATAGAAAGGAGCTGTGAAAACCTAGAGCTCTTCTCTAGGGATCTTGATGAGTGGTTAGAGATAAAATGTGTGGGAATTCTTTTTATACACTTGGTGGATTTGTCTATGATGCGATAATTGATATGAGTGAATATATGAGGCTATGCACGCATATCGGTTGGAGCTAGCGAGGACATCTTGTCGACCAAGAATTGAGGAGATAACTTCACGAGTTCTTCTCAGTATTATGAATCAAACGTCAAAAAGGTGATATCCTCATCCTGCATAGAATGCTCGTCAAGTTTTTACCTAGTTGTCTGGGAGCTCTCTTTTGAGTTTGACATGGTCCCGCTTGAGCTTCTCTTGTTTCCACGCAGTTTTGTGGACGTGAATGCTTATATTTATTGTGTAACTAATATTGGAGTTTAATCACATCCTATATTGTTTTTATCATACAGTATGACTTGCATAAACAACTGTACTGAATGTTTGAACTTCGGTGCTAAAACATGTCGGAAGTTCATATGGAATGTAAGAATACTATGAGAAATACTGAGAAAGGATTGAACAGCTGTTTAGAAGAATCACATGAAGCTAGGTGTAGATGGGGGTTAGGGTGGGGGACAAGGGTCAGATTTGATAATCTTGTACACACTATTAATAGTTAGAATTATAATTGACAGTAATAAAATCACAATACAAGAAACTAGATCATCATAAATTAAATTTTAATAAGTAATAAAAATATCTTGCAATACTAGTATATTGGAATTTTTATTTGTATGTACTTATTTATGTTGTATGTGTATGTGGCAGTCAGAGGACAACTTTTGGGGATCAGTTCTCTCTTTCCATCATATGGATCCAACTCAGGTCATCAGTCTTGGAGTCTGTTCTCTTTCCACCATGTTGATCCTGAGTGTGGAACTTGGGTTGCTAGACTTGGCAACAATTGTTTTATCCACTGACTCATCTTCCCATACCTGGCACATTAATAATATACATAACTATGATCATGATTTCATCCTATCGAAATACCTTTGAGTAGGCTTATTACATCCGTTTGTAATCTATAGAATCACAAAATTTTCTAAAGCCAGAGTTTATAGTACATAATACATGGTATTATATTATACAACTAAAGGGTATGAGGAGTAATACAACATCTGCCTGCAAACTTTACTCTAAGGATTATAATTCCATTATTTATATACCAAAAATTATCATAAAATGATACCTAACAGCAGTTTAACAAATATGGTATATGCAGATATATTACCTTGTATAGATTGGGAGTCCTGGGTGTAGCCAGGGGAACCATGATGCCATGTTTGTTTTGTGGCTCCTTCCCTTAACCCCATGGCTTCTTGGAGGAGGGAGACCCCCTGAAGCTAACATTGTTTTCAGATTTGAAGTGGAGTCCTACTGGTGGCTCCTCTGCCCTTGGGACAACAAACCATTTCTGAGACGTGAATTCTAGTGAGGTAAAACAAAAAGAATAGATGGATATACTGAGATTAGGAATTCACAGGAGTGGTGGTGCATAAAAGAAAAACTAACTCAGAGTTGTTGAACCAAGAGTGAGTGCAACCTGTTCTTAAATGTTCTGAGTTCTCAGAACTCTTCTCTTCCTTTGAACGAAGAATGTCCTCTATATTTGTTGAAAAGCATGTCAATTTTCCTCCGACTGCTTGCCCAGATTTCTCCCAAAAAATGCATTTGTTGAATAAGTTCCTAGATCTTATCAGGGTTGAAGACTTGGGCTACATTTGTCTTAGAGATTATGACTTTATGTGGGGCCTTTTCAACTTATTTCTTAGAACTATGAAAATGATCAGCCAGTCTCCGTTGCTATGACAAAATACCTAGAAGAGAAAGAGGAAGGGGTGGGGGGCAAAGAAGAGGAGGAGGAGGAGGAGGAAGAGGAGGAGGAGGAGGAGGAAAGGAAGAGGAAGGCCAGGCATGGTGGGGCATGCCTTTAATCCCAGCACTGGGGAGGCAGAGGCAGGCAGATCCCTGTGAGTTCAAGTCCAGCCTGGTCTACAAAGTGAGTTCCAGGATAGCTGAGTCTTCAGGGAGACCCTGTCTCAAAAAGACAAAAAAAAAGAGGAAGGAGGATGAGGAAGATGATGAGAAAAGAGGAAGGGAAGGATGAGAAAGAAGAGGAGGAGGAGGAGGAGGAGGAGGGGGAAGTGTAGGAAGAGAAAAAAAGAGGAAGAGGAAAAGGAGGACAAGGAGGAAGAAGACAAGGACATGGAAGAGGATGAGGAAGATTTATACTCATTGTTTCAGAGGCTTCTTTCCAGGGTGACTTCACTCTGGGGCACAAGTAAAACAGAATTTCACATCAAGAAGTGGGATGATTGAGGGGCTATTTAGGTCATGATAGGTGGGTAGCAAAAAAAATGAAAGCGAAAAGGGGGACTTAGGTCCCACTATCAGCTTCAGACCTAGCTAATTTCTGCTATTCCCCCATGTGTAAAGCTTATACCACTACCAATGGTACCATCAGCAAACTAAGCATGGCCTTTAAGGGACATTTAAGAACAAAACAAAATCCTGTGATTAATATAGTAAATAAAAAAATAGGTGTGTAAGTGACTAGGCTTGTTACAAATGACATTTTGCTGAGAAACTGATGAGTTCCTGTTGTGCTACAGTGAAATATACTGTTGGCCATCCCCTGTAAGTGCAAATTTGCACTAATATTCCACAGAGAAAATGAGAACAAAGGTTCAGTCAGATCAATAATAGCTTGCTGCTAGGTGTGTGTGAGGTTCATGATGCCAGGAAAGGAGGAGTCTCATAGGAGGCTAGGAGGGTGAAGAGATTCCTAGGAGCCATGGGTAGATAAGACACTTTATTCACTCCAGGCAAAGGCCATGAGGCAGACACACAGGCCCACACTGGCATACATGCACTGCACACAGGTGAGCAAAGGCACACATGCAGACCAACACACAGGCTGCTCAAAGGTAGACACACAGGCCTAAACACACATACACACACAAACAGAGAGAGAGAGAGAGAGAGAGAGAGAGAGAGAGAGGCTGGCTGGCAATGGCTAAGGTGAAGGGTGCAGGCCTTATGTGCATATTTACACAGAGCCCACACAGAAGTGGCATTCTGCCAGGAATAGTTATGTAACAGATTCCATCACTTTTTACTTTGGGGTCTCTGGACATCTGATGTCAACCATTTTGCACTGACTCACAGACCCCTGGATTTCCTGGGACAGCTGTGTTTAACCTCATTCATACCAGATGTCCATAATCATTGCTAGAATGGAAACTGGCCTTTACAACCTTGTTTCCAACATTGTGGCGGCACATACCTTTAATCCCAGTACTCAAGAGGCTGAGGTAGGGGGTTCTTTGTGAGTTTCAGGCCAACCAGAGCTATATGATGAGACCCAGTCTCAAATACTACTATTACTAATAATAATAATAATAATAATAACAATAATAATAGTAATAGCAATAATTAATAATAAATGTTACTATTCTCTATACAACACCAGTGCTTCGGTGACAGTGATGTTAGGTACCACAAAAGCCAACCATGGCATCTAAGCATTTAAACCTCAGTAGTTTATATCATCAGCCAAGATTCTGTCTTTTTTGCAGTCTCTATTAGGTTGTTAAAATGCAAACCCCATAGGGTCATCTTTGCCTGTAGCAAATTCAATTATCAACATAACTGAGTTGGAATGATGGCCAGGAAGAAAAGGAATGAACAAAGGACTCCTGTGGCCATCAACATCCCGGGTACTGTTGGACTCAAACTGCCACACTCACAAGATTAACCAACAAGGTGCCCCAGATTAATACGAAATTTATTTAATGTGCTGGTGCACCAGAACCCAATTAAGAAAACTGACACATCAAGGGAGCCAATTGTTGATGTGTCAGGGATGCAACCCATTGCATGCAGGGATGAGCGTGACCCCAACTATCTGTTACAGAGAACTTTTAAAACCAAAGCCACAAACTAGAGGAACTTGGTGACATCATACACACACAATTGCAAGGCTATAGAAACAAAATGCAAGCAGTGGTGACCTTTAAGCCGATTAGTTGTGTTTAGCAGCATGAAGTCCCTTGGAGAGGAATGGGCTTCTTATGGGGTAGGAAGCACTCCTACAGGGCTGGGAAAGTTCATCCTGACCTCAGGTAGCTCTGAGAACTAATAACTCAAGGTGGGAGGGAGTAACTATGGGAACCAGACCTGCTTCAACTAAAGAGTTGCTTAACTCTTTCTGACCTAGTCCTAACATTTCCCCCCTTTGAGTTAGTATCATGAGTCAAATCATGGACTCATCTGTAGTAATGGGTCCAAGGACTATGAGCTGGACAAAATTAACTGAGGCATGGCATCTGTGGGCACCTGGTGGGGCAGTCAGCAAACAAGATAGCTACTAAGGTACATTCCTTTATATAGCCTGGGTAGAACATCAAGTAAGGGGAAGAGGTCACAAGATTGACCGCCTCTGGAGGAAGTGGACACCTGTGTGTCCCTTGGAATTCTGGGAAACT
>VZQC01005969.1:64978-100244 GCA_009823505.1 Rhizomys pruinosus
AAGCAGTGGTGACCTTTAAGCTGATTGGTTGTGTTTAGCAGCATGAAGTCCCTTGGAGAGGAATGGGCTTCTTAGGGGGTAGGAAGCACTCCTGCATGGCTGGGAAAGTTCATCCTGACCTCAGGAAGCTCTGGAAACTAATAACTCAAGGTGGGAGGGAGTGAATATGGGAACCAGACCTGCTTCAACTAAAGAGTTGCTTAACTCTTTCTGACATAGTCCTAACAGTACCACTTGAGACATGTTAACATCAGTATGCAAGAAAGATTCATGGGGCTGGAGAGATAGCCTAGCAGTTAAGAGCACCGACTGTTCTTGCAGAGGACGTGGGTTCGATCCCCAGCACCCACATGGTGGCTGAGAACCATCTGTAACTCCAATTCCAGGAGAACTCCAGTTCCAGGGGAATCCGAGACCTTCTTCTGACCTCCACGGCATTGCACGACACGGTTGCACAAACCTACATGCAGACAGTACACTCATACACATACAAAAATAAATAAAATTTTAAAAAAGAGCACTGACTGCTCTTTCAGAGGACCTGGGTTCAATTCCCAGCACCCACATGGTGGCTAAGGACCACCTTTAAGCCAGGCATGGTGCCACATGCCTTTAATCTCAGTACTCAGGAGGCAGAGCCAGGCAGATCTCTGTGAGTTCAAGGCCAGCCTGGTCTACAGAGTGAGCTCCAGACCAGCTGGGGTTTTAGGGAGACCCTGTCTCAAAAAAATAAATAAATAAAAGAACCATTCATAACCGGGATTCTATAGACACACTCCCTGGTACAAATGGCACAATCAGTAGCATCCTTCAGTGTAGACAGTAGATGCTTTCAATGTCCACATAAGGCCGGTGTTCTGCTTTCTCTTCAATTGCTGTGACACAGCACTCTGACCAATACCAACTTGGGGAGGAAAGGGTTTATTCAGCTCACATCTTGAAGGTCACAGTTCATTACTTAGGGAGCCCAAGGTAGGAACTCAGAGCAGGAAGCTGGAGACAGGAGTTGGAGCACAGGCCATGGAGGAATGCTTTCTTACTGGCTTGCTCCCCTGACCTATGCTCCAACTGCTTTTTTTTTTCAAAGAGTACAGAAATTTTAGTTTTATTTGAACATACAATGGAATTTGTAGTAAGCTTCCATCTCTCTGTTGCAGTATATAAAACACCTTTTCATTCTTAGCTAATAGACTTACATGTCAGTGTAGTAAGTTGGCAAGAATTACTACAGGCAGATGGCACCATATCCAGTTTATAAAGTTTATTATGCTTTTCTTGTTGCTGGAGCCATTTTTTAAATAAATAATATCTTTCATATTCAAACAGTTTTAAATGTAGAGAAAATGGCTTATGGTCTGAACTTTGTGTTAAAATGTAAAATGTAGATCATGCATCTTGTCTAACTCTCTAGCCAACTGCTTTCTTATACAATACAGAACCACCTACCCCAGAGTGGCACCACCCACAGTGGGCTGGGCCCTACCACATCCCTCAACAGTCAAGAAAATGTCTCACAGATATGAACACAGGCCAATCCAATGGAGCCAATTCCCCAACTGAAACTCCCTCAACCCAGGTGTGTCAAGGTGACACTAAAGTTATCCACCACAGTCAAGGATCTCCCTTGAAATAAACTACAAAATTCTTGCTGTGTTAAAAGGAAATATTGCTGGGGCTGGAGAGATGGCTCAGCCATTAAGAATGCCAACTGCTCTTGCAGAGGACCTGGGTTCGATTCCCACACCCACATGGCGGCTAAGAACTGTCTTTAAGCCAGGCGTTGTGGCACATGGCTTTAATCCTAGCACTTGGGAGGCAGAGGCAGACAGATCTCTGTGAGTTCAAGGCCAGCCTGGTCTACAGGCCAGCTGGGGCTATAGGGAGATCCTGTCTAAAAAAAAAAAAGGGAAATGTTGCTTTATAACTGTCTCAGTTACTTTTCTTTTGCTGAGAAAAACAATTTAGGAAGGAAGTGTTTATTTTAGCTCGAGGTTTAAGATTATATTCCATCACCGATGGATGCCACAACAGCAAGAAGTTGGCACAACTGCTCACATTGCATCCACATCAAGAAGCATAAAGGGGCTCCAGAGATGGCTCCGTAGTTAAAATGTCTGGCTTCTCTTGCAGAGGACCAGGTATTGGTTTCTAGCACCCACACAGCAGCTCACAACTACCTTTAACTCCAGTTCTAAGGCATAAAATGTCCTCTTTTGGCCTCCATAGGCACTGCACACATACGTTATACACATGCATGCAGGCAAGACACACATGCACATGAAATAAAACCTTTTTTCAGAAAAGCAGAGAGTGCCAGGCATGGTGGCACAAGCCTTTAATCCAGCACTCAGGAGGCAGAGGCAGACAGATCTCTGTGAGTTCAAGGCCAGCCTGGTCTACATAACAAGTTCCAGGCAAGCTGGGGCTGCAGGAAGGCCCTGTCTCAAAAAGACATTAAAAAAAAAAAAAAAAGCAGAGAGCAATGAATGCTTGCACTCACCTGCTTTCTCCCCTTTATACAGTAGGTCCCTTCCAGAGAAGGGTGCCACCCACAGTTGGTAGAATGTCCCATTTCAGTTAACCTTATCAAGACAATCCCTAAAGACTCAGAAGCCCTGTCTCCCAGGTGATTTTAGATATCAAGTTGACAACTGAGATTAACCATTGCAACAACCTAAACTAAACTAAAGCCATAAACTAAAACATTGGAAGAAAAATAACACATCTAAGAACATGATAAAAAAAAAAAGCTGGGCTTAGTGGCACACACCTTTAATCCTAGCACTTGGGAGGCAGAGGCAGGCAGCTCTCTGAGTTCAAGGCCAGCCTGGTCTACAGAGTGAGCTCCAGGCCAGCTGGGACTAAAGGGAGACCCTGTCTCAAAAATACCAAAAAAAAAAGAACATGATAAGGAAATGAGAGGATTAATTGTGCTCTTAATGAAATATGTAATAATCAGCTGGGCATGGTGGTGCACGCCTTTAATCCCAGCACTTGGGAGACAGAGGCAGGTGGATCTTTGTGAGTTCAAGGCCAGCCTGGTCTATAGACCGAGCTCCAGGACAGCTGGTATTAAAAGGGAGACCCTGTCTCAAAAATACCAAAAAAAAAAAAGAAAGAAATATGTAATAATAAACCCCAAAGTTTCTACTTCTCAGGGCAGTGTCTCACAGGCACTCACTGCTAGGCCTGTCTACATTTAGAGTTCTTTCTCCTCAAAAAGCACAATTTTCGCTGGGCATGGTGGCACATGCCTTTATCCTAGCACTTGGGAGGCAGAGGCAGGTGGATCTTTGTGAGTTCAAGGCCAGCCTGGTCTACAGAGTGAGTTTCAGGACAGCTGGGGCTACAGGGAGACCCTGTCTCGAAAAAGCCAAAAAAAAAAGTACAATTTTCCACCAACTTCCTCCTCTTTTCAGCTCTTCTCCCCTCCTCCCATATGGGACAAGATCAAAAGCCTGCGTGCTTTTGAGTTCCAGGCCATCTTTTTACTTACTCTTTTTTTTTTAATTTTTTTAATTTAATTTTATTTATTTATGTATGTGTATGAATGTACTGTCTGCATGCAGGTTTGTGCACCCGTGTTGTGCAATGCCGCGGAGGGTTTTTACTTACTCTTAAGGCATCTTTTAAAAAAATAATTGTATTATTTTTATTTCTATGTGTATGTATTGCCTACATCTATGTAAGTGTGCAATATGCATGCAATGCCCATAGAGGTCAGAAAAGGGTGCCAGATCCCCTATAACTGGATTTACAGGTGGTTGTTAGCCACAGCATGTGTGCTGAGAACCAAACTTGGGTCCTCCGCAAGAGCAGCCAGTGCTCTTAACCACCTAACCATCTCTCCAGGCCCATCTAAATTTATTTATGTTCATGGGATGTCACATGGCTGTGTGTGTCTCAAAGCCCAATGAAGCTTCATAGATAAGAGGGAAGTGGGCAAGTGTAGGCAGTTCTGAAGAGTGATAAATGACTTTTAAGGGAGTTGAATGTGTCCAAAGTATGCACACACAACAATTTACAATGAAGTTGACAGGGGGCCACAGAGATAGCAGCCAGTGACACATCTGTCCAGCTATGGTAAGATTCTTCACTCTTCCTTTCTGTAATGTAAGTTCAAGAAATTCCAGGGTCCAGTTTTTGTTTTTTGTGTTTTGTTTTGTTTTTTATGTGTATGAGTGTATTGTCTGCATGTAGGTTTATGCACCCGTGTTGTGCAATGCCACGGATGTCAGAAGAGGGTGTCGGATTCCCCTGAACTGGAGTTAAAGACAGTTCTCAGGGGCTGAAGAGATGGCTTAGCAGTTAAGAGTGCTGACTGCTCTTGCAGAGGACCCGGGTTCGATTCCTAGCACCCACATGGCAGCTGAGAACTGTCTTTAATTCCAGTTCCAGGGGAATCTGACACCCTCTTCTGACCTCCACAGCATTGCATGACACGGGTGCACAGACCTACATGCAGATAGTGCATTCATACACATAAAAAATAAATAAAAATGTATTTTAAAAAGACGGTTCTCAGCCACCATGTGGGTGCTGGGAATCAAACCCGGGTCCTCTGTAAGAGCAGTCGGTGCCCTTAACCACTGAACCATCTCTCCAGCTCCCCAGGGTCCAGTTTTTAAACAGGTAAAGAAACACTCAGATAGAGTTTTTTTCTCGAATTTGCTGATCTCTAAAATAAAGTGTTACAAGGTAACCAGGAAGATCTTCCTTGGGCTACATCAACACTGATGGCCTAGACATAGTTCAGGCTCATATCACATCTATATGAGCCTAGTGACCATGACCAGCCTGATGAGAACCAGACAGAGAACAAGTTCGGAACCTGCTGAACAAGGGCAGCAGCACTTGTGTTGTGGCAGACTTAAAGGCAGGCTGAAGTTATTGAGGGAGAAAGGGAAGGTTTCCATGTAACCTAGGCAGAAGCCACCAGCACAGAGAAGCTGTGGGTGGACAACTGAAGGCGTGGACCTCTTTTACTGCTTAGATGTTCATGTAGCATACTGAAGGGTATCCACCATTTGGGGATATGCCACCCCACAATATACCTCTTTAGCATATGGATTATTTTGAACCAAAATCATTGGTTCAAAGGATATTTAGGAAAAGCTCTTGAAACAGGGCACATGGTACAAGTTTTCTTTGTGTGTGTGTGTTCATGTATGTACATGTGTGTTCATGTGTGTGTGCATGCATTAGGGTATGTGCATGTGTCACGGGTCTACATCAGGTCAGAAATCTACATCAGATGTCTTCCCCAGTCCACTATCCATCTTATTTGCTGAGACGGTGTTTCCACTGAACCTGAAGCTTACTGACTTGGCTAGACTGACTGGTCAGTGAACTCCAGAGATCTGCCTATCTCTATCCATCTCAGCACTGGGGTTACATATGTGTGCCAACATATCTGACTTTTATCTGAATTAAGCTCCTTATGCCTGAACAGCAAGCACTTTACCGTCTGGGCCATCCCCCCAGCCTCCAATTTTTACGTTAAGTTTTTAATATTTTCATTGAATTTTGGGGATTTTCATATAATATAGTTTGATGGTATTTAGATCGACTCTTCCCTCTGCACCTCTCCCTACTTCTCCCTCCCAATTTAATGAACTCTTTTCTTTTCTTTTTCTTTTACATGTATGGGTGTATACTGCATGCATATAAGTGTATCCATACCGTGCAATGCCCACAGAGGTCAGAAGATGGTGTTGGATCCTCTGGAACTAGAGTTATAGACAGTTGTCAGCCACCTTGTAGGTACCAGAAGCGGAACCTGGGTCCTCTGTGAGAATGGCCAGTGCTCTTAACTACTGAGGCATCTCTCCAGGTCCTATGAACTTTCTTATATATACAATATGGCCTTAAAAGGAAAAAAAATGGCCTATAGCGTCTGATTTGTGTCCCCAAATGTCCTACAGTGTGGGGCCATAAGGTTTATTTATTTATTTATTTATTTATTTATTTATTATTTATTTTGGCCTTTTTTTGAGTGAGACAGGGTCTCCCTGTAGCCCCAGCTGTCCTGGAACTCACTCTGTAGATCAGGCTGACCTTGAACTCACAAAGATCAGCCTGCCTCTGCCTTGTTAGTGCTGGGATTAAAGGCATGCACCACCACACCCAGCTAGGCATTATATATATACATATATATATATATATATATATATATAATCTCCAATTTTTATTGAATTTTGTGATTTTCATACAATGAAATTTGATGGTACTTAGATATTCTCCCCTATCTCCCTTTATTGTGCCCACTCAATTTAATGTACTCTATTCTATGTATATAATAAGGACTATAGACTCTAATTTGGCCTCCCAAATGTCTTTCAGTGTGGGTCCATCCAGTGTAGCCTTATTAAACTACTAAGAGTCCCATCCTTTAAGAGATTGCCTCTGCCCCTCCCAGCAGCCATAGGTTGCCACAATTTCCTTAGGTTGGGTTGGGGTTTCTTACCCACTTCCCCAAGTCTGTTCTGATTTTGTCTGGTCTGAGCTTGCATGGGATGTGTGCATGTTGTCCCCATTGCTGTGAGTTCTTTTTTTTTTAATTTTATTTTTTATGTGTATGAATATTCTGTCTGCATGTAGGTTTATGCACGCGTGTCGTGCAATGCCTCGGAGGTCAGAAGAGGACGTCGATTCCCCTGGAACTGGAATTAAAGATGGTTCTCAGCCACCGTGTGGGTGCTGGGGATGGAACCCGGGTCCTCTGCAAGAGCAGTCGGCGCTCTTAACCACTAGGCCATCTCTCCAGCCCTGCTGTGAGTTCTTACAAGAGCTGACCAGCTGTCTGGAACACTGTCTCCTTGTAGTCATGCACTCTCTCTGGCTCTTCCAATCTTCCTGTCCCCCTTCTGCATGATTCCTGAGCCGTAGGAGGCAGAAGTATAATATGGGTGTCCTAATCAGGGATAAGTACTCTGCAGCCTCTGTTCTCATCATATTGGCAAGTTGTGGTTTTCTGTGTTAATCACCATTTGTTGAATTAAGGAAGCTTCTCTAGTGAGAGTTTAGAGAGATGCATTAATCTATGATCATAAAAATAAGTCATAGCTGAGCATGGTGGCCCACATCTTTAATCCCTGCACTTGGGAGGCAGAGGCAGGCAGATCTCTGTGAGTTCAAGGCCATCCTGGTCTACATAGCAAATTCCAGGCCAGCTGGGACTACAGGGAGACTCTGTCTCAAAAAGATCAAAATAATAATAATAATAATAATAATAATAATAATAAAAGTCATTAGGAATCAGTTTAATACACTATCTATTTGGTAGAAAACTAATATAAGGCTCTCCCCTGTGTTCTATGACCTGTCTAACCTCAGATTCCTAGGCCTGATATCAGTGTCAAATACAGGCTCATCCTATGAAGTGGACCTTAAATCTAGTTGGAGAGTGGCTGGTTACTCCCACAAGATTCATGCCATTATAATACCTTTGGAGCAATTTCCCTGTCTCTAATAAACTGTTCTATAGTTTACCCACTATGTCTATTTTTTTTTATTCTTTTCTCTATAATCCCAAGAACCTGAACAGGACTCAGTAGCCTTCCAGTAGCAGTGTAATCTCTTCACCAGCAGTGTAATCTCTTCAGCAGCAGTGTAATCTCTTCACCTGGTACATGTATTGCTCTTGATAAATAGCCTATTAGGGTTTAAGTAACTTAAGTTTAGAGGCTGGTGAGATGCCTCAGTGAGTTGAGGCTCTTGCAAATAGCTGATGCCATTAAGAACACTCACTGCTCTTCCAGATGACCCAAGTTCAATTCCCAATGGCTCACAACCTCCTGTAACCTCAGCTCTAGGGGACCTTAGAGCTTACAGATTTTGCAGGGACATTCATGTGTGGCATATATCCACAGAGCCACACATACATACACATAAATTAAGATAATTTTTAAGTTGCAATCCTTTGTGAGGAAGGGGCATATCCCGTTTGGCAGCAGTGGTGTTGCAGGTGTGAGAATATCAAGATGAAAAATGCATTCAGCAGTGGGAACCATGACCATTGGCTCACACAAAGGGTCCTCTTCAAAAGCACATTATTGTCAGTCACAGGTCGTTGTTTGCATCTCCAGAGATCTTGCTATGATCACAAGCCCTTTCAGGGGCCTGGGGTTATTATCACTGTGTTGCCAGTATCCAAAAAAATCCTATAAAAGCCTAGAAACTTATTTTCCTTTCTTTTTTTTTTTTTTTTTTTTTTTTGAGTTTTGCTAGGAGCATAGAGTGATGATCCATAGTAGGCCCTGGCGAATGGTTTTATTCCTAATTGTGTTTGTTTGAAAAGGATAGGGTTTAGGTATGTATGAGAGAAATCATCTTTTTTTTTTTCCCCTAATCATCATATTTGTAGAACTGCCTTCCTCGTTGCACTGGTCAGAACATAAAGAAGCCCTAGTTCCTGTGTTTAGAGTCTGGGAGGGCTGCTAATGGCATTCCAAGCCTTTCCAATCCCAAGGTTTTCTCTGGTTTTGATTTGTCTTACTTTTGGGTTTTTTTGTTTGTTTGTTTGTTTGTTTGTTTGTTTGTTTTTGTCTTTTCAAGACAGGGTCTCCCTGTAGCCCCAGCTGTCCTGGAACTCACTCTGTAGACCAGGCTGGCCTTGAACTCACAAAGATTCACCTGCCTCTGCCTCCTGAGTGCTAGGATTAAAGGCATGCGCCACTTTAAATTTTTTTTTTTAATGTGCATGAATGTACTGTCTGTATGTAGGTTTGTGCACCCGTGTCATGCAATGCCATGGAGGTCAGAAGAGGGCATCGGATTCCCCTGGAACTGGAGTTCTCCTGGAATTGGAGTTTCAGATGGTTCTCAGCCACCATGTAGGTGCTGGGGATCGAACCCGGGTCCTCTGTAAGAGTGTCGGTGCTCCCAACCGCAAGGCCATCTCTCCAGCCCCTGCTTTTGTTGTTTTTGTTTTGTGGTGCTGGCCTTCCCCTCATCTAGGCAAGTGGTTCTATTGCTGAGACACATCCCCAACCCCAATCCCTTTTTTGTTTGTTTCCTTGGTTTTTTTTATGGTTTAGATTTGGGTGTTACCTTCTCATTTAAAGGAACGTCTGTCTCTCTGCCTTATAGCATTGGCTTGAGATCTTCTGATCAATTTTCATTTTTTCTTTTTTCTTTTTTGGTCTTTTTTTTAATTTTTTTTATTATTTATTTATTTTTATGTGTATGAATGTACTGTCTGCATGTAGGTTTGTGCACCCGTGTTGTGCAATGCCGCGGAGGTCAGAAGAGGGTCTCGGATTCCCCTGGAACTGGAGTTCTCCTGAAATTGGAGTTACAGACAGTTCTCAGCCGCCGTGTGGGTGCTGGGGATCAAACCCGGGTCCTCTGCAAGAGTGGTTGGTGCTCTTAACCGCTAGGCCATCTCTCCAGCCCATCTCTTTTGGTCTTTTGAAACAGGGTCTCCCTTTTATCCCTTTTAGTCCCAGCTGGCCTGAAACTCGCTCTGTAGACCAGGCTGGCCTTAAACTCACAGAGATCTGCCAAACTCTGCCTCCCCAAGTGCTGAGATTAAAGGTGTGCACCACCACGCCCGACTCAATTTTCATTTTTTCTATCCTACCTCTACAAAGCCATATTTTCTGGGTTCAGTCTTGTTCTCTCCTTTTCTCCCCTTTTCACCCTGGGGTTCCCCTTTTGGTTTCTGATTATTGGGTTTCTATCAAGCCCAAGTTCTTGGAAATCATTCAGATCATTTTGTTTTTAACCCCAGAGCAGCACATTTCTGTGGCCCTTCTCCCCCAGTCACTTCAAGGAACAATGGTAAGGATAAAGGATTTCCATTAGTGAGGCCTGTGACATATGAAGGTCTGCATTGTGTCTTCCATGTCCCTAAGAGCAGGATTATACTGTCACATATATATGGCTTTTAATGGAAGAGCAGGTAAGGTTTCATAAATAATTTTCCAAGAAGTCTTAATCTCAGAGAGGCCTTGCACAAGTGGGAATACCTGTTGCATGCCTTTTTTCAGCCTAGCTCAAGAGAGCTCATATCCTTATGTCTGTCTCCATCCTGTTTGATATGATGATGTTATGAAATACATGCATTTGGTTTTGGCCCCCATTTCCTGACATAAAATTTCTAATATCTCTGAATTGGTGGTATCTTTTGTATTCTAATGAATCACTAAAGGTTGGCAGCCCCAAAATAGCTTCAGGACAGGGGTGAGTCATCAAAAAGGTCAAGGCGTGATTTTAGGGTTTATACCTTCAAGTCTTATTCTCAATTTCAAGGGTGGCTGAATGGCCGAAGGGCAAGTTGATCACTAGGATATGAGGATGACCTAGCTACAACATTTATCACTGCGTTGTCGATTCTGCTGATCGAACTGCCTGGACAACTAGCCTCTTCCTCCTTTACTGTTTCATGTGTATCACCCTAAGCTTAAAGAGGATGACCTTCTCTACCAGTCGTGGTGGCACACACCTTTAATCCTAGCACTTGGGAGGCAGAGGCAGGCGGATCTTTGTGAGTTCAAGGCCAGCCTGGTCTACAGAGCTAGTTCCAGGACAGCTGGAGCTAGAGGGAGACCCTGTCTCGAAAAGACCAAAAAAAAAAAAAAAATGATGACCTTCTCTGACAGAAGGGGACAATTCTTCAATCAAGGGTATAGAAGTGGCCATGCTTCCGTCATGATGCACTATCAGAAACAGAGATGGACTCCTTTGTGTCTTTCCACAATGTCCAAACTTATTGAATAACAATAAATTCAGAAGTTATGATGGTTTCTTTGGCAGCAATTTGCAAGTAGTCTCTATTTCCCTTGATAGCCAGGTGAGGCAAACAGGTTCTTGGAACTCATTATACAGACCAGGCTGGCCTTGAACTCACAGAGCTCTGCCTGCCTCTGCCTCCTAAATGCTGGGATTAAAGGCATCCGCCACCATGTCTGGCCAAACATAGGTTCTTTTATTCCAATCTTAACTAGGAATACTAACTCCCATATTACACATTACATGTCACACAGTAAATATATATATATATATATGTGTGTGTGTGTGTGTGTGTGTGTGTGTGTGTTATAGAATAGATACAGAGTTAATTAAAAATGCTGCAGCAGAGTTCAAGAAATTTTAAAGAGGTCTGAAAGGCAGAGCTGAAAATCTGATAGAAATGCAGAATGGAGGGTATGGGAGTGAGGGGTGGGGTTAGATAGTGAACCTGACTGGAGTTCTTCTGGAAGCACTGCTGCAGAGTCAAGCCAGAGTTAAGGTCAGAGTGAAGCTGAGGCTCAGGGTTGAGTAAGCTTCAGGAGCAAGGTACAAGACCACTGAGCACTGAGCCCATAGAAACAAAAGGCAAGAATAGGTCCATATGTGTGGGCAGACTAACAGACAATTTAGAGTAGTCTGCATAAACAGCAGTGACCAAGCCAAGCTGAAGCCCCTAAGACAAGCAGGCATTCTCTACCTGGGGCTGGAGAGATAGGTCAGCAGTGAAGAATATTGGCTGTTTTTACAGATGACCCAGGATCAGTTTCCAGTATCCATACTGCAGGTAACAATGACCTACAGCTTCAGTTCCAGGGGATCTGATGCCCTCTTCTGGCCTCCTGAGGCACTGGATACGTGTGGTGCATTTACACACATGTAGGCAAAATATTTATATACATAAAATAAAAATGAATAAAAATTTTTAAAAGTCTCTGCCTGTAGGTCACTTGACACCCACACCAGGTGATCAAGTGACACGTTGGTGTGGGCCACCAGTATCTTGGTCATTGCTTCTAGGTCTCCTTTATATGGGGCTCAGGTAAGGATATTGCACCCTTTCCTGGGTCTGGTATTTTTTGGTAAGTTCTTAGGTCTGTTTTCCTTATATGGTTTTAATATAAACATGTGCTCATATGGCCCCAATTTACATTGATAAATTTATGGGGCAGCATCATTTTCACTTTTAGGATTAAGTTATTAATCAGTCTACACCTCATGGGTCATGTTGGTGTTTATGTCACCACCAAAGTGGAGAGTCATCCTGATTCTACGTTTGCACTCAAAATGGAGTCAAACGCTGCTTATAAAATTGACTCTTAGGCATGGTGGTACATGCCTTTAAACCCAGCACTCAGGAGGCAGAGGCAGGCAGATCTCTATGAGTTCAAGACCAGCCTGGTCTACAGAGCAAGCTCCAGCCTGCTGGGACTAAAGGGAGACCCTGTCTCAAAAATACAAAAAAAAAAAAAAAAAAAAAAAAAAGAGTCTTCTGGATGAGACACAGCTGAAAAGCAACTGTTTTACACAATATGCACTAACTTAGAGTAGGGTACAGGCTGATCTCAACAGCTCCCTTGCTAGGACCTCCAAACAAACTCTGGAATTTGTCACCAGTGATCGATGATTTGTCAGTCATACCTACATACTGATGGCACATATAAACTCAAAAGAATAAGGTTCACAGATAGCTGAACACATGCAGATTCTTGAAAAAGGGTGTACCTAGACAGGACATGGAAAATCCATCCCCCCTTTCCAGTATCTTAGCCTGTGTATGTTCTTCATTTACGTTGTTTACAATATTCTTTTTTTTTTTTTGTATTTTTGAGACAGGATCTCCCTTTAGTCCCAGCTGGCCTGGAGCTTGCTATGTAGAGCAGGCTGGCCTTTAACTCACAGAGATCCGCCTGTCTCTACCTCCCAAGTGCTGAGACTAAAGGTGTGTGCCACCATGTTCAGCTTGTTTATACCATTCTTTATTGGGCTGGAGAGATGGCCTAGCAGGTAAGAGCACCGACTGCTCTTGCAGAGAACCCGGGTTCCATTCCCAGCACCCACATGGCAGCTGAGAACCAGTTTAACTCCAGTTCCAGAGGAATCCGACACCCTCTTCTGACCTCTGCAGCATTGCACGACATGGGTGCACAAACCTACATGCAGACAGTACGTTCATACATATAAAAAAATAAATAAATAAAGCTGGGCGTGGTGGCACATGCCTTTAATCCTAGCACTTGGGAGGCAGAGGCAGGTGGATCTCTGTGAGTTCAAGGCCAGCCTGGTCTACAGAGTGAGTTCCAGGACAGCTGGGACTACAGGGAGACCCTGTCTCGAAAAGACCAAAAAAAAAAAAATTTAATTTAATTTAAAAATTAAAAATATATTCTTTATAATAAAGCATTAATGAACATCTATGAGTTGTGTCGAACATTAAAACTAATTAATCAAATTCAAAGGGAATCCAATTTATAACTGGCGGGTCACAAACACACTAAAACAATCATAAACTTGAGCTGGCATCTAAAGTGAAGGGGAAACAGGCTTTGGGACTGGAGCCTTCAACCTGTGGTGTCTGACACTAACTCTAGGTAAATATAAGACACCCTGCTAGAGTCTGTTGCAAAATTAACTGCTTTGTTAGTCATAGAAGTCTGTGTTGATTGTGCCATGAGACTAGAGAGAGAAAAAAAAAAAGCAAGCCATTTGTGTTTTTATAACAAATGTCCTGTTCCAAAACATGTTGCGACAGGCGACTGGGTGCAGTGGTTCGCTTCCTTAGACTGTGCCTCTCAGTCTGAGACATCTGGGTTCTGCAACAACTTTCATCAAGCAGGGAAGCATTAGAGCTACATGGGACTTCCCTCCCTGCTGCCCACTGCTGTCTTTCAGCTTTCATGTTTCATTCTCAAAGAAGGACTAGTAGTTTCATTTTCAATAACGCTATCTGTAATTTTTGAGAAGAGTGAAAAATAGGTCTTATTTAGGAATCGTAATTAAAATAAGGAAGGGGGTAGAGAGATGGCTCAGCAGTTAACACTGCATGCTGCTTTATCATGAGGACTGGGGTTGGGATGTGCACACTCATTGGACAGTACATGAAACTCCAGTAACTCCATCTCCAACCAAGAGAATCAATAAATCAATAACCTGATAACTCTTAATTATATAAAAAAAAAAAAATAACCCAGGAGATCTCCTGAGCCCAGCGGCAGGAAGAGGGGGAGACAGGTAGGAACTGGGTGTCTTGGCGAGCTGATTGTTGATCCTTTGGTCCTGCTGTCTTTGGTTTGATTGGCCTTTGTGGCTGTGAGGTTGGAGTTATCCTCCCAGCTGGGATTAAAGGTGTGATCTTTGGCTTGATTAGATCTAGTGGCTGTGGGGGCGGAGTTATCCTCCCAGCCGGTATTAAAGGCACGCTTGTGTGACTCTTGAGATTTGAGATCTCCTGAGCCCAGCGGCAGGTGCTGGGCTCGGGCTGAAGAGCCCCCCCCCCCCCCCCCGCAACTGAGATTACGAAGAAGGATCTGAAGGAGGCAAGCAAAGCACGCCTTCAACACAAGTAAAGAGGACTTAGGACTCACATCGGAATACAGGCAAGGGGAAGCCCATATGCCAGATCACGAAGAAGAGACCTGGAAGGGTGCAGGATAATTCCCACGCCAAGCGTTACCAACCCTGATGGACACTCCTGCAGTGGGATCCCTCCGGGATGCCCCAGGACACAGACATCAGAACACAATTGGGAACATACTTAAAGAACTACAAGATACATAAAGAACAAATTAAAGAACTAAGAAAAGAGAATGGGACCGAGAGAGAGAGAATAACAAATAAGCTCGAAAAAAGAAACACTGAAAAGATCAAAAAAAAAAAAAAAAAAAAAAAAAAAGAAAAAAAAAATAAAACAAAAAGAAATCAGAAGAGGAAAGGAAGGAAAAAGGAAATAACACACTCATCCATTCAAGAGGAAAGGAATGAAAAAAGCCTAGAAGCAGAATGAGGAAGCAGAACAAAGAATATCAGACCTGGAGGATAACACAGAACAACTAAAAACCTCCAGGGAAGATTATGAAAAATTTAAAAATACACACAAACAGAAAACAACCAGGAGCTGTGGGACACTATGAAAAGATCAAACCTCCGCACTCATAGGAATAGAGGAAGGAGAAGAATCCCAAGAGAAAGGTATTGATCAGATCTTCAACAGAATAATAGATGAAAACTTCCCCAACTAAAAAAGGACAAACCAATACCAATACAAGAAGCCACAGAACTCCAAACAGACAAGATCAGAAAAGAAATTCTCCACGCCACATCATAAGTTAAAATGCTAGACACCCAAACAAAGAAAAATTCTTAAAGCAACAAGAGAAAAACACAGTGACCTATAAGGGGAAACCTATCAGAATAACAACGGACTTCTCAGGCAAACGATGAAGGCAAGAAGAACCTGCTGGAGACAGCATCCCAGTGTTGAGGGACAATGGATGCCAGCCCAGGTTAATATACCCAGCAAAAATGTCAATCATAGTGGAAGGAGAGAGGAAAATCTTCCATGACATAAACAACTTGAAAGACTACATGTCCGGAACCAACCCTTCAGAGAATAATCTTAAGCAATTCAACAGAAGAAGAAAGGAGCAACCAACCCCAGGCACCTGAAGGAAGAAATCAATAAAGCATAACTGAGAAGTAGAAACCTAAATCAAAACCGCAGATGGATAATAAGGCAAAAGGAAGCAACACAAACCTATCAGTCATAACCTTAAATATTAATGGACTAAATTCCCCAATCAAAAGACATAGACTGGGAGACTGGATTAGGAAACAGAATCCATCGATATGCTGTCTACAAGAAACACTCTTACCTTCAAGGACAGGCCCACCCTTAAAGTGAGGGATGGAAAAAAATATTCCAAGCAAATGGTACCAAAAAGAAAGCAGGTGTTGCTATTTATTATATCGGATAAAATAGACTTCAAAGTAAAAGAAATCAGAAGAGACAAAGAAGGCCATTACATTTCTATCAAAAGGAACAATCCACCAAGAAAATTTCACAATAATGAACATATATGCCCCAAATCTGGTGCACCAAACTTTATAAAGAACAATTCTCCAGGACCAAAGCACACAGACTAACCCCAGCACACTCATGTGGGAGACTTCAATACCCCACTGAGTCCTTTGGATGGTCAACAGGACAAAAAATAAACAGAGGACATCTGAACTCGAACATGATATGATACACCAAATAGACCTCATAGACCTCTACCAACATTCCATCCTAATACCAGAGAATACACTTTCTACTCAGCACCCCACGGACATTCTCCAAAATCGACCACATCCTGGGACACAGAAGAAAACCTCTACAAATACAAAAAGATTGAAAATTTCATGCATCCGTCAGACACAGTGCAATGAAAGCTCAACATCAACACCAGGACAAGCCCTCCTACTACAAGAACACATGGAGACTAAACAACATCTTGAATAATAACTGGGCAAGGAAGAGATAAAGAAAGAAATAAAAAAACATTCCTGGAACTGAATGAAATGACAATACAACACAACAAAACCTATGGGATACCTTAAAAGCAGTCCTAAGAGGGAAATTTTATAGCCTGGGTGCTACATTAGAAAAACAGAAAGAGCCCAAGGAATGATCTACACACTACAGCTAAAACACTTGAGAGGCCAAACAGACAATGACCCTAAACGCAAACAGACGATGAAGAAATAACAAAATCAGAGCAGAAATCAATGAAATAGAACAAAAGAAAACAATACAAAAAATCAATGAAGCCAAAAGTTGTTTTTGAAAGAATAAACAAGATAGACAGACCTCTATCCAGTTAACAAAAAGAAAGAAGGAACAACTCCAATCAATACAATCTGTGATGAAAAGGGAAATATCCACAACGGACAAGGAAAAGATCAAGAAAATTATATGGGAATTTACAAGAACCTTATTATCTACCAAGTTTTGAAAATCTAGAAGAAATGGATGATATCTGAAATCTCTGGGAATCACCAAAGCCTGGCCAAGAGGAGACCAGCAGTTAAACAGACCCATAACATATGAAGAATAGAGGATGTAGTAAGAACCTCCCAACTAAAAAAAAAGCCCAGGCCCAGACGGTTTTCACAGCAGTTCTATAAAACATTTCAAAAAGACCTACAACCATTATTTCTGAAACTGTTTAGAGTATAATATCAGAGGGAATTCTCCCAAATTCCTTCTACAAGCCAACATCACTCTATTACCAAAACCAGGCAAAGATCCAACTAAAAAGGAGAAAAATTATAGACCATCTCCCTTATGAACACAGATGCCAAAATTCTAAACAGATAAAGGAATTGGAAAACAAACACAAAAAGATATCCATCATGACCAAGTTGGATTCATACCAGGATGCAGGGATGGTTCAACATACAAAATCAATTAAACATCATCAAACACATAAATGGAATCAAAGAACAAAAACCACACCATCATCTCAATTGATGCTGAAAAAGCCTTTGACAAAATCCAGCATCCCTTCATGCTTAAGTCCTAGATGAATTGGATTGGAGGGATCATTCCTCAATGTAACAAAGCCATATACAGGAAACCCACAGCCAATATCATCCTAAATGGGGAAAATGACAGAAAACATTCCCTTTAAAGGTAGGAACCCGGCAAGGCTGCCCCCTAACACCACTCCTCTTCAACATAGTGCTTGAAACACTTGCTAGAGCAATGGCAAGGAAAAAGGATATTAAAGGAGTTACTAATTGAAAAGAGAAGTCAAACTATCCCTATTTGCTGATGATATGATGTTTACTTAAGGGATGCAAAAAACTCCACCAGAAAACTCCTATGAAACGATTAACAGCTTCAGCAAAGTGGCAGGATACAAAATTAACCTTAGAAAATCAATGGCCTTCTTTACACCACACAACAAGCAACTGGAGAAAGAATTCAAAGAGACCTTCCCAATCACAATAGCCCTCAAAAAAATAAGAATACCTGGAACAAACCTAACCAAAAGATACCAAAGACTCTATAACAAAAAATTTTTTAAACCCTTAAAGAAAGAAATTGAAGAAGACCTCAAAGATGGAAAACCTCCCATGCTCAGGATTGGAAAATTAACATTGTAAAATGGTCCATTTTACCAAAACTCTTATATAGATTTTAATGCAATCCCAATTAAAATCCCCCAAGAGTTTCTTCACAAAAGGTAAAATAAAAAAAGTTCTTAATCATTTGGAAAAACAAAAGACCCCGAATAGCCTAAATCAATCCTGAGTGAAAAGATCTCACAGGAGGGATCTCTATACAGATTTTTAAGCTATACTACGGGGCTTAGTCATAAAAAACAGCCTGGTACTGGCACAAAAACAGACCCTGTTGACCAATGGACAAAAACGAAGAACCAAATCTGAGCACCAATTTCAGCCATCTCATATTTGACAAGGGGGCCAAGACCACAATGGAGAAAAGACACAATCTTCAGCAAGTGGTTGTTGGCAAAACTGCATCACACTTTAGAAGAATGAAATTAAACCCTACCTCTCACTCCTGTACAAAAGTCAACTGTCCAGATGGATTAAAGACCTCAACGTGTGAAACCCAAACTCTGAAGGTGATAGAAAAAAAGTTAGGCAGAGACTACAAGACATAGCATAGGAAAAGACCTTCCTACAATCGAACAGCAGCTGCCAAGAATTAAGGTCGGACAATTGACAAATGGGACCTCATCACAACTCAAAAGTTCTGTACATCAAAAGAAACCAATCAAGGAAGTGAAGAGAAATCCCACAGAATGGGAGGAAAACCTTCATGCAGTTACATCTGACAAAGCATGATTCCAGATATAAACTACTCAAAAAACAAAGAAAAAAGAAAACAAACGACCCGCTCAATAGATGGAGCAAAGAACTGAACAGAGACTTCACAAGCGAGGAATTAGAATGTCTGAAAACACCTCAAGAACTGCTCAACATCACTTAATCATTAAGGAAATGCAAATGAAAACCACTTTAAGTATCATCTTACTCCAATAAGACTGGCTAGGATCAAGAAACACAAATGATACAAGAGGCTGGAGAGGTTGTGGGGAAGGGAACACTATCCACTGCTGGTGGAATTAAACTTGTACAGCCACTATGGAAAGCCGTGTGGAGAACCTTGGAAGATTGGAGAACTTGCCACCCGACCCAGCCATACCACTCCTCGGGGCTATGTACCCTCAAGACTTACGCCACCACAGAGATACATGCACGCCCCTGTTTATTGCAGCTCTCTTCACAATAGCAAGGAGCTGGAACCAACCTAAATGCCCCTCAACTGACGCGTGGATAGAGAAAATGTGGTACATTACACAATGGAATTCTATGCAGCAGTAAAGAAGACGACATCACGAGCTTTTGCAGGAAAATGGCTTGAGCTAGAGGACATCATGCTGAGTGAAGTAACACAGGTCCCAGAAAACAAACGATGCATGGTATCACTCATCTGTGGTGCTAGTGCCAATTACCTAGTTGTAAGTATTCTTGTGTAGGGCCCCTGAGCTTTGTGTACAAGCAGTTGGGCATAACTGCATTTTTGAAACAACAACAACAGAAAATAATGCATCAAAGAACTGACTGAAACAGTGAACTTCTGCTCAAAACAGTCAACTTCCCCATGGACAAAATTGAGAAAGACTAAGAGATGGAAAGCATGTTTGGCAGAATGCGAGCTCTGGTGGGTGGGGGAATGGCGGGAACATGGGTCTAGATTTGTTAAAAAATAAATAAATTTATGTGAAAAAAAAAAATAACCCAATAACTCCTCTGGTCTCTGGATGCACACACACACACACACACACACACACACACACACATGCACACACTAAAACCTTCTTTGTTTTTATTTTTGTTTTGAGTTGAGCCCCAGCTGGCCCAGAGCTGCTCTGTAGACCAGGATGGCCTTGAACTCACAGAGATCCTCCTGCCTCTGCCTCCTGAGTGCTGGGATTAAAGGCATGTGCCACCACACCTCGCACTAAAGATGGTTCTTAGCAGCCATGTGGGAATTGAACCCGGGTCCTCTGCAAGAGCAGTCAGTGCTCTTAACTGCTGAGCCATCTCTCCAGCCCCAATAAAACCTTTTTAAAGAAAAAAGTTAAAAGAAAAAATTTTCTTGCACAAGGCTTTGATTTCTGGCAGGTACTGTGACTTTTGGTATTCAGTGGGAATTGGTCTAGGATATAGATATAATTTTTGTGTGTGGTGGGTTGATTTTTGTTTCTTTGTTTTTGAAAGCTGGTCTTACTAATGTAAATCAAGCTAGCCTCAAATTCAAAGATCCATCTGCTTCTGCCTTCTGGGTATTGGGATTAAAGTTATGTACCACCATGCCCAGCCATTTTTGTGTATTTTTAGGGCTCCTTTTTTGCATGTCTATTCTCCTCTACTGGACTAGTGTATTCTTGGTGGCAGAGAGAAGGTCTGTACCCCATTTACCCTGTGCAGCCATATGGAAGACAGCATTTGGCCAGATGACAAAGAGTGGCACCACCCTGAGGGCTTGACCCATGAGCTCTATGTGTCTCCCTACCATGGTGATTATTTCTGTGCCAAAGTGTTCAAGTCACAACTGTTGCCTGCTACCAGGAACAACAGACCATATGTGATCCACTCTATGAACTGTAGGTGTCAAGGTCACCAGAAAAGATTCACAGGCAACAATGAAAGCTTCCCCCATTTAGAGAAGAAAAAAAGATTAGCTTCAGTCATGCATACTTGTCCCACGTGGCCAGTGGGTCTTGACATAGAGCAGCCTCAGAGTGCTGGTCTGGATGTCTACAACTTGGGTTGTAGCCTCATGAACCTCTTTCTCCCCACCAAGAACAGATAGCACAGTGGAGCTGGCCAGGTGTTAGATAATGCACATCCCTTAAGCAGAATAAAGAAGTACACATGATTCCTGAAACAAAAAATTATTGTCAAACACTGCTATTGCCAGCACAGGCTGTGAAGACTTCATGTCTCCACATAAAAAAAAAAGAAAATGTTCTATGCCCAAGCACAGCTCACTCTTACACAGCCATGGAAGGGTGAACAAGCTGCACTTAACTTCCTTTCCTGACACCTGCCTTCTCTTCTGCTTTAACAGATGAAGTGTTCTTGTTCTAATCGAAGACTTCACTTCTGTTCTGGGAAGAAGCTCTTCTTGTCTTTTCAGAGATTTGGCTCCGGAAATTTTTACCTTTTTCTTGCATCGTAAGGGCAAAATAATTTCACCTCTAGTATAATCATTTAGAAACATAGTCCTTTCAAGACTGGAGAGATGGCTCAGATGTTAAGAGCACTGGTTGCTCTTACAGGGGACCCAGATTATTTCCCCCACTCACGTAGTAGCTAAAAACCATGTGTAACCCCAGTTCCAGGGGATTTTACGCCCTCTTTTGGCCTCTGAAGGCACTACATGCATGGGTACACAGGCACATGCAGGCAAAACACACAAAAAATAAAAATAAAATTCTGCTTCATTTGAAAGAAATATGTAGTCTTTTCACCTTACATTCCTGTCCATCTGCTAATCTGTTATCTGTCATCTCACCTTGGGCCTCTTCAAGTGGCCGTCCATCATCGCCACCTCCCTGAGACTGTACAGTATCACCAGTCACCTTCATATTGCTGAACCTGATTGGGTATTTCTGTCATCTTAACAAACATTCAATCCAGTTGGTCTATTTCTCCTAAAATGATTCATTTTGTTTCCGGGTAATCGCTCTCCCGTTTCCCCTCTAGGGTCTCCTTTGCTGGTTTTTCTTCCTCCACTTTCTGGAGTGTTCCAAGGCCCTGTCCTGGACTTTCTCGTGCTATTTATACTCTGTCCCTGATGATCTCACTCCTGTCATGTTTTAAATTACTTTCTATGCCAGTGACACTCAAGCCCTGACTGCTCCTCTGAACTTCAGACAAATGTGTCAAACTCCCTCCATAATGCTTTCACAAATGTGAGACAGCTTCCTTTACTATTTCTTAGAAGTTTGCCATGAAACCTAGGACTTGTTGAGCAGTTCAGACCCAAGATAGAAGAGACGACTATAATAAGACATGATTCTTCAATTTTTTAAGTTTTTAATTATTTTTTGTTAACTAATTTATTTATTTGATACCAATCCTCACTATATAGTTCTGGCTGTCATGGAGCTCACTAGGTAGACCATTCAGGTCTCAGACTCACAGAGACCCACTTGCCTCTGCCTCCAGAGTGGTGGGATTAAAGTGGGTTCTTCAATTTTTTTTTACTTGTTTTTACTTTTTTTTCTATTATTTTTATGTGTATGAATGTACTGTCTGCATGTAGGTTGGTGCACCTGTGTCATGCAATGCCGCAGAGGTCAGAAGAGGGTGTCGGATTCCCCTGGAACTGGAGTTAAAGACGGTTGTTAGCCGCCATGTGGGTGCTGGGAATTGAACCCCGGGTCCTCTGCAAGAGCAGTCAGCACTCTTAACCACTGAGCCATCTCTCCAGCCTCATGGATTCTTCAATTTTTAAGACTTTTTTCTGCCTTGAAATAAATTTATTATGCTTACCACACTAAACAAATGTAGCCAATTTTCACATACAAATTTTAACAAAACTGAAATTGAATCATCTTCTTTTCCTAGATCTCAAACTTTCTGTTACTAGAACTGCCATTTTCTTGCCTGCCAAGGTCCACTCTACTTCCCTTCTTTCTCCACTGCTCTCCATCACATCCTACCATTTCTTCAACATGGAAATATGATGTTTCGGTGACACGATTATGTGTCTGGAGTCATAAAAATTTGGAAACATTAGTTAACTTGGATTTCCATGCATCGCTTTCCTCTTTTTCTCATGAGGTGTTTTCCCAAATCTCATGTGTTTAGGCTTGGTCCCCAGGTTTGTAATATTGGAAAATGCTGTGTTAATTGCTTTCCCCATTACTATGACAAAGTACCTAACAAAATCAACTTAAGAGTTTGTTTTTGTTCATTTTGTCCTGTTTTGTTTTCATTTTAATTATGTGTATGTTGGGGGCAGGGCAGGTATGTTCAAGCAAGCGCAGGTGCCCGCAGAGGCCAGAGGAGGAGGGTGTGTCATGCACTGGAGCTAGAACAGGCAGTTGTGAGCCACCCACTGGATGTGTGGGAACTGAACTCCCGTCCTCCGCAAGAGCAGTGCATGCTCTTAACCACTGAACCATCTCTCCAGCCCTTTGGCTCATGTTTTGATGGAAGGAATGATGGCAGCAGTAGCTGAAGCTGTGGCAGCAGGAATGTGAGTGGCTGGTCACACTGCCTCCACAATCAGGAATGAGTGCTGATGCCCAGCCTTCTCCTGTTTCCCCTTTTCATTCAGTCTTGGATATACCCTCCATGGGATGGTGCCTCCCACATTAGGAGTAGTCTTCTCCCTTCAGCTCAACCTCTCTGTAAACGCCCTCACGAATACAGCCAAAGATGTACCTCCTGAGTAATTCTAAATCCCATCATGTTAACAGTGATTACTACAACAGCAGTAGAAACTTTTGTTGTTGTTTAAAGGAAGTCGGGTTTATTTTTGGCAAGGTGGCTGGCCTGCCTGTGTCGGGATTAGGATGACCAGCCAGCAGTAGAAACTTTAAAGAAAGAGCTGAAACAGTCTTTAGGTTAGTGGAGTTGCAACGCTGAGGACTGTGGAACTCTGGGCTCTCCTCTTCTCTTTCAGTTCCTGGCCATAAGGTGAGTGCCTCTGCTCTGTCATGCTCTTCCAACATAATAAAACCTGGCCTTGTCATAGGCCCAAAGCAATGGGGTCAATCAGTCATGGGCTAGAGCTTCCGCACTATGAGCCAAAATAAACATCTAAGGTCTCTTGTTACAGTGATGAGAGCTATCTAATACATAAGTTAAAAAATACACACCACAGAGCGCTGGAGAGGAGGCTCAGTGGTTAAGAGCACTTGCTGTTCTTCCAGACGACCTGGTTTCAGCTCCCAGTACCCACACAGCAGCTAACACCCATCCATAACTCCAGTTCCTGGGATCCAACATCCTCCTCTCGCCACTTCACACATGCAGTGCACTTACATATATTCAGGAAAAACCACTCATAAACATAAGAAATAAAAAAACAACTTTAAAAAATACATACCAGAATTGTTTAGAAAATACATTGATCTAATCACTTCAAGAATCTAACATCAAGGCTGGTGAGATGGCTAAGTCAGTACTGAAGTTTGATCCCTTTATAAGTTTTATAATGGTGTCCCTTATGATATCTATTCCAAATGATTACACTGATTCTGTTTTATTTCACACATTATTACCTTTATTATTATTATTGTGGGGGAGCACACATCCCATGGTGCGTTTATGGGGATCAGAGGACAACTTTGTTGAGTAGGTTCTCTCTTTCTGCCTCCACCTGGGTTCTGGGAACTGAATTCTGATCGTTGGGTTTTCATGGCAAGCACTTTTTCTCACAAACCCATCTTGATATCCCTGATTACACTAATTTTAAAAATTTTGTCTGTTGAAAGTCAAGTGGAAATTTCTTACCAAACCATCCTTGAGAAAAGCAAAGACAGTGTTTTCCTCTTTAAGATTTAATTTGGGGGCTGGAGAGATGGCCTAGCGGTTAAGAGCACCAACTGCTCTTGCAGAGGACCCGAGTTTGATCCCCAGCACTCACATGGCAGCTGAGAACCATCTGTAACTCCAATTCCAGGAGAACTCCAGTTCCAGGGGAATCCAACACCCTCTTCTGACCTCCACGGCATTGCACAAACCTACATGCAGACAGTACATTCATACACATAAAAATAAATAAATTTTTTTTTTAAAAAGACTTAATTTGGATGCCGGGTGTGGTGGTACATGTCTTTAATCCCAGCACTTTGAAGGCAGAGGCAGACAGATCTCTGTGAGTTCAAGGCCAGCCTGGTCTACATTTAGTCCCAGGCTGGCTGGGACTAAAGAGAGACTCTGTCTCAAAAAGAGCCCCCCCCCAAAAATTTTAATTTGGGAGGCTGCAAAGATGGCTCAGTGCTTAAGAGTACTTTCTGTTCTTGCTTAGGATCCAGGTTTAGTGCCCAACACCCACATGGCAGCTCACAACAGGCTGCAATTCCAGTTCTAGGGAATCTGTCACACCTTTTTGACCTCCGAGGGCACCAAGCACACAAGTGGTACAATCCATACAGGCAGGCAACACACTAATATGCAAAAAATCTTTTTGGGGGTAGGGGCCTTTTTGAGACAGGGTCTCCCTACAGCCCCAGCTGGCCTAGAACTCTCTATGTAGACCAGGCTGGCCTCAAACTCACAGAGAACCACCTGCCTCTGCCTCCTGAGTGCAGGGATTAAAGGTGTGCATCACCATGCCTGGCAGAAAATCGTTATTAAAAAAAAATATTTATTTTATTTATCTGTACAGAGGCCAGAAAAGGGTATCAAACCCCTAGAGCTGGCATTCTGGCAGGGTCTCTGCTCTGAACCATGAAGCCATTTCTCCAGACTGACTTAAGTCTTTTCATATCAAGCTTAAAAACTACCAAAATAAAGATTTTTATCTGCAAGTTTGTTACAGGAAATGATATTTTCAGCATAATGGATTTTGCAAGGGCACTTAATGATTTTAGAAGTTATTACTAAGTTATTTCAAAAATTGGTAGCAAACTCCTTTCACCGTTTTAAGTGAGGCCAGATTAATGGCTATTTCTCTCAGTTCTGCTATTCATTTGTTTGTTTGTTTGTTCATTCATTTGTTCGTTTTTAAAGATAGGGTCTTACTATGTAACTCTGACTGGCCTAGAACTAACTATGTAGAACTGGCCTTGAACTCTCAGAGATCCACCTGCCTCTGACTCCCAAGTGCTGGGATCACAGGCATGCACCACCATGCCTAGCGCTTCTTTTCTTTTTTATTTACTATTAGTGTGTGTGTGTGTGTGTGTGTGTGTGTATGTGTGTTCTGTATGAGTGTGGGCACATGCCTGCCCTGTCCTAATATGAATGTAGGTCTGAGGACAACTTTCAAGAGTCAGTTTTTTCCTTCTACTTTAGATTTCCAGGATTCAAACTCAGGTTTGCACAACAAGCATCTCTAGCCACTGAGTTATCTCAATACATTAGTTCATGAGTCAAAAACAGTCTGGGATCCAACTGATGGCTCAGCAACTAAGGGCACTTCCCACAAAGCTTGAGGACTTGAGTTTGATCCCTATGACCCACATGGTGGAAGGACAGAAGCAACTCTCCCAAGTTGTCCTCTGACTTCCACTGGAGAGCCATGACACACAAGCCCCTCCATACACACACACACACACACACACACACACACACACACACACTAATTTTTTTTCAGCTTCTGTGTACAGAATATAACATCTAAATGAAAATATTTAGTACCAACAGCCTAGTTTACCACAGGCACTGTTCATAGCCAAATAAACAGAAGTGCACAAAACCTGATGAGCATATATATATATATATATATATATATATATATATCTCAATCAGCAGAAGACCAGCAAGATGGCCAATGGATGAAAGTAATTGCTTCCTGATGAATTGAGTTCCACCCTAGATCGAGGTAGAAGGATGAGAAAAAAACTGACTCCCCATAGGACCCTCTGACCTATCATGTACACAGTTTCACAACACGTCTGCATTCTCACACAAACATCATCCATACAATAATAAATTGAAATATTTAAATTTAAAAATTAGTAGAGTTCAGGGCGTGGTGGCCATGCTTTAATTCTACCACTCTAGGGAGGCAGAGGCAGGCGGAATCTTGTGAGTTCAAGGTCAGCCTGGTGTACAGAGTGAGTCCAGACAGCTGGGGCTACAGGGAGACCCTTCTGAAAAGATTTTAAATATATATATATTTATTATATAAGATAGCTTATATAAATGTATACAATATATAGTATATACATTTATATAATATCTTCAATATATTATATATGTATATATTAGTAGAGTTAATTTCATCTGATTTCTTTGTGGGGTTGTTTTTTGTTTTTTTTGTTTTGTCTTTTTCAAGACAGGGTAGTCCCAGCTAGCCTGGAACTCACTCTGTAGAACAGGCTGGCCTTGAACTCACAAAGATCTACCTGCCTCTGCCTCCCAAGTGCTAGGATTTTAAAAGATCTTTAAAATTTTAAAAAGCACATTTAAAATTGCATATGCAGGTGCTGGGGAGATGGCCTAGTGGTTAAGAGCACCGACTGCTCTTGCAAAGGACCCAGGTTTGAGCCCCAGCACCCACATGGCGGCAGAGAGCCATCTTTGACTCCAGTTCCAGGGGGGCCCAATGCCCTCTTCTGACCTCCTCAGCATTGCACCACATGGGTGCACAGACCTGCATGCAGACAATACATACAAGAATAAATAAAAATTGAAAAAAATTTAAAAATAAATAAAATTGCATGTGAAGTTTAGGTTTGTAGTTTGATTTCTATTGGATAGCATTGCTCTTAATGCTTAAGATATTGATTCTTGGGACCCAAAGACTGTGATTTAAAACCTGGAAACCTTGGGGGAGAGATGGCTCATTGGTTAAGAGCACCTCTGCCCATACAGAGGACCCAGGTTCTGTTCCCAGCATCCACATGGTGGATAACAACCCTTTGTAACTCCAGTTCCAGGGGGATCCAGTGCTTCTTCTGACTCTGTGGGCATTGCACAACACCAGTGCACTTACACACATGCAGGCAATACACACATACACATAAAATAATAAAATTAAAAAAAACTGTAAATCTTATGCTTTAGCTTGACCAAGTTTCAACTGACAGGTCAGGGAAGAAACTCATTGTTTCTCATAGCTGTTGATCAAGTGATTGTGCACAACAGTGAGTGAAGGACAACACTGGTTCTCAGATTAGTCATTCCAAGCTATGTGTGGTGGCACATGCTCATAATCCCAAAATAAAATGTGATTTAAAGGATCTGTAGTATTTCTAGTACATTGCATGCCTTCTCTCTTCAGACTGTTTCTAGTAATACATATGATAGAAACTCTGGAAGTACAGGTAAAAATAAGGGGTTACGCTTCATCCTCATCTACATAAAAGTTCAAAGGGGCCAAGTTAGGCCACCTGAGACTGTGTCTAAATAAATAACTGCCATCCCATAATAAACATACCCAATTCACAAAACCACTTCAAAATGTAATCACAACACATAATTTGTTTGTAGAAATAGAGGTGAGAACAAGCAGCATCTATAACGAAGTTGACTCCTACAAGTTGCTCTTGTAGAAAGTTGTCACAAGCTCACTATGAGTTCTATAATTCTCTTACATGCTGTTGTCAAGAGCAAAAAGTTGGAAATTGATTAAATAAGTTAGGATACATCCAACTGAATACCATGCAGGGTATAAATAAAATGCACTATGTACTGATATGGAAAGACATTGGTAATATTATTGAAAAGTTCACTGTAGCAAGCATATAGATCCCACTCATGTGAAAATGTACATATATTTCTATATCATTAAAAAATTTTTTTTAATTTTTTTTTTATTTTTGTATGTGTATGAATGTACTGTCTGCATGTAGGTTTGTGCACCCGTGCTTGTCGTGCAATGCTTGGAGGTCAGAAGAGGGTCTCGGATTCCCCTGGAACTGGAGTTCTCCTGGAATTGGAGTTACAGACGGTTCTTAGCCGCCATGTGGGTGCTGGGGATCGAACCCGGGTCCTCTGCAAGAGCAGTCGGTGCTCTTAACCGCTAGGCTATCTCTCCAGCCCATCATTAAAATTTTTTAAATTGTTAATAGTGGTTGAGAAGATTCCCAGGTTTGAGAAAAGAAAAATCTTACTTTTTTACATCATTTTACAATGAATTTTTTTAAACACTGTGCGAAATATGCAAATTTGCCTTGTGCATTTCAAATATACTAAAAGAACATAAAGCTAGGCAAGCAATTATTTTGTTATGTAGGCCAGTTTGATTGTCACTGTTACCTTTTAGTGTGCAATTCAATCATTCGAGTTTCTTGAAATCCATCGAACACACACATATATATATATATATATATATATATTCATTCAACCAATTAATTATCAAAACCATATTTTACCAAAGGCAGTTATTAGGCAAATAAACTGCACAAACCGGTAAGCTCCTCCCACACCGTAATAGAGAAAATGGACGACAAATGCACACATAAACAGTTTAAATTAGTAAAACATGCTATAAGACCTGACCTGAGTTTTCCAAAGCTGAACTATCCCAATGTAGTATTACATATATATTCACTCACACATGCTAATTATTGAAGCATTCCTTTTGAATGTTGTTTGTTGTCTGGATTAAGTATTCACGAACACTTCTCGAATAAACCTCTCTTCTGCACTTTATTATAATTTAGTGTAAAGAAACTTAAAAATAGCAAAGTCGGGGCTGGAGGGATGGCTCAGTGATTAAGAACACCCGGCTGCTCTTGCAGACGACCTAGGTTCGATTCCCAGCATCCACTTGCCAGCTAACAACTGTCGGTAACTGAAGCAAGAAAAATCCGACATCTTCTGACTCCGTGGGCATTACGACTCGAGTGCACTCACACACATAAAATAAGAACAAAAAAATTAGCAAGGTCAAGCGGTGTGATCTCAGGCCAGGTACTTGGCCACTTTAGCTCTGGCTTCTCATTTGGGAAATGCGCTTGTCTTCTGCGGACGGCCCCAGTTTGACTGTCACCCGTGGCTGACAGCTGGGCGGGTGGTAGGACCCCGCAGGCGCTGGGGTTGCGCGGCCAGAGCCAGCCAAGGCAGGCCTGGCCTTGCGCGGAGGCCGCGTAGCCGAGTGCAGTCCACGCCCATCCGACTGCGCTCGGAGCAGGCATGACCTCGCCTCCCGCACCCGCTGTCGGTTTGAATTCTGGCGCCACTCCCACGCCACGTAGGGCTAGCGGCGCGCCAGGCTGGCCGCAGGACAGAGTGCGGCGTGCAGACGGGAGCGCGCGGGAGAATGAGCACGAGGCCAGCAGGCGGCGCGCGCACCACGCCCCTGACTGGCCCGGAAGAAAAGAGCCGCCGCGCGCGTTCCCACACCAGGTCCTCACGGAGGGACCACGCCCCTACAGGCTCCCTTATCCAATCGGCTCGAGAGGGCAGGGCAGCCTCGGTCTAGCTCAGCAGAGGCTATATAGGGAGCTGCGGCACGCGTTGCTCTTTCTTTTCCTGCAGGGAGCCAGTCCAGGTATGTCTGTTATAGGGAAGTGGGAGGCGCGGGTGGGGGGGGGTTATCCAGCCGGGATACTGGGCGCAGGGTGAGGTGAGGGTTTCTGTGCTCCAGAGTGACCCCGCAGGTTGGAATTTACGGGGCTGTGGAAGCCTCCGCCGGTAAAAGGCCTGGGCCAGGCGACGGGCCTAGAGGGCGGCGGAGCCCGGGGCCTACCACGGCGGGGCGGGCTGCCTTCGACCCCCAAGCTTCCCTGTAGTTCCGCGTTCTGCATGCTTTCAACGGGTTGCCTCGGGAGGCTGCTTTACCAGCGGTATTAGGTACTGCGCCACACGCCTTTTCCTACCAGCACAATTATTTCAGCTAGTGCACACACACACACTGCTTTTGTTCTAGGATTTCCTGTTGTGGTCAATGAGTGGAAATTTGGCCTCTCTAAAAGAGGCTATTGGAGCGCCCTCGCCGGAACTATGACACCCTGTTTCTCCGAGCAGTGGCATGCAGATGCCAAGGTAAGCGCAGTTGACCTTCCTTTAAAAATGAAGAGGTTAACTTGATCTACAGCGATAAAGAGATGAGTTCAACACCTAAAACTTAATTCTCGCTAAATACAGGAGGAAGGTCGGAGCCATCTGAGAGAATGCTTAACAGACAGTAATTGGCTTAAAACCTGATTCTTACAAGGTGTGTATGGAATCTAGTATTCATTAGAGTCTTACATCCAGTAACAACTTTTCGTGTCACGGCTTTTTTTTTTTTTTGTTCCCCTTCAGGAGCAATTTCCAGGATTATGAATAATAAACCGGTAACTTCAGGCACTTTCTCAAGTAAGTTGTATGGCCTTAGATAGCTGTAGTATTGCTAGAAATAATCTGGCCTTTCATTTTTGGACTGGTTATACTGTAGCAGTATATTGTGCTGTAACATGTGAGTCATACTTGGTCTAATCGATGATGAACAATATCCCGAAGCTGATAACCTGAAGAAAAAGCATATACGGATTCGGCTTCTGAGATAAGACCAATCTGTACACAAAGTGATTTTTATTGCCTAGGGTTTTATTTCTGTACAGTTAGATTAATAATAACTCACTGCTTTTCTCTCCTAGCTGTTAAAGTGCCAGCCCAAAAGCTCCAAAAATGTAAGTGGAAGTTTTTTTTTTTTTCCTTCTGAAAATTGTCCTTGGTCTAATCTGTGATGATCCTATCCCGAACCTGAATTTCTGTTGAAAACCTTAATTACGGATCTGGCTTCTGAGATAGACCATTCTAAAAATACTTCACATTATATTTTTAATGCTGACAGTGTTGTAATTCTTGGTCTTTGTCTTTCTAGGGCCAGTGACAAGACTTGTATCAGGTTAACATCAAGAAGAGGCCTAAGATTTTTAATAAAACGGGGGATAGCGTGCCACTTACAGAAAGTTTTCAGATAACCAAGTAAATTTTTTCAAGATTCTGTCTTTGTTATGTCCCCCTGTGTGCACAAGTGAGCCATCCCATGTGTCTTTGACAGCTTTTGATTCAAAAGGGGTGTTCCCATTTTAAATGTGAATGGAACTAAAAGTGGGCTTGGTGATTCACCTGGTTGTAGCCCCTTATCTGATAATTGTCATTCTGTGGAAATTGTCACGGGTGAGGAACCATACATGCCATTGTACTGAGGCCAGTTCCAGCCTATAAAGTTAACTATGTGGGCCACATTTCCTTTGCTTATTCATCCAGCAGTGGTTGCTTTGTAATTATTGTGAATGCTATAATAAATATGCAAATATTGTTGTTTTGTTGTCTGGCTTTGAATACAGTGGTGTTGCTGGGTCACCTAAGTGAATTTCTTTGCTCCTGGTTACATGGTAATAAGCATCAGGGTCTCTTCCTCGCACCCCCTCTCCCCCATTCCTTAGGTTATAGCATTTGGCAAGTGTCATCTTTTTCACGAGCATACTGGTTCTGCAAATAGTTTTCCTTTGGAATTTTCCACCATTCCTCTTTTTTTTTTTTTGCCTTTTTGAGCTGTCCTGGAACTCTAGCTTTGCACTACCTATTCTTTCATGTTCTCATTTAAAAGTTTAATTTGGGTTTTTGTGAGGAGGTGGGTTGAGACGGGTCTCCCTGTAACCTTGGCTGGCCTGAACACTGTCACCTGTCTGCCTCCTGGGTGTTGGGAGTGACATGGACCACCATGCCATGCCCCACACTTTGAAAGTTTATTTGGGGGTGGGGAGAAGGCTGCTTCTGAATTTCCCCTCCCAGTGCAGGTATTAGGTGCATCTCAGCACTTGGAGCTCTACTTCCATGTGAGTAGACATGCCAGAAGAGATGCTAGGTATCCTGGAACTGGAGTTCTAGGAAGTTGTGAACCTACCCAGTGTGTGCTGAGATCCAAGCTCTGGAGCCATCTCTAGCCCTGTAGATACTCACCTTAGAGGTAAACCTGTCATGCAGAGTAAACGTTTTCTCCCATTGTGTAGGGTTTTTTTTTTTTTTTCCTCCCTTTTTGGTACTGAGGGTTGAACCCAGAGTTTCTCACAAGCAGCAAGGCAAATCTCAATACCAAGCCATATGCCAGCCCTGTCTTCCAATTATAAGACAGGTTCTCCAGGAGCTATCCAGCACTTTAATCAACCATTCTGCATCGAGTCTTAACCAAAAAGTCAACCCCAGAGTCTTGCAGTTTTAACAGTTTTGCTATTAGATTTCATAGTTCTGGGTATTCAAGTGTGATCAGTTTTATCACTAGTGAAAGGTGGATCTAGGTTTTTTTCTCCAAGGATATCACAATCTTCATACCGTTGATTGAATAGACTTAAATTGTGTCTAGTGTATTTCCTGCCTTTGTTGAAAAGTGGGTAGCTATACATAATGCAGTTACAGATTCTGCCTTATGGCTCTATCTCATGAGTACTCTAGTTTCGAAAAGCATGTTTCAGAAGCAGATATTATAAATCTTCAGCTTTGTTCCTTTTTGCTGTCTTAACAGTTTCTTGAGGTTCCCTGAACGTTTCAGGAGTGTTTCCTTATTTCTAATTAACTGCTGAATTAGAACAATCCTTAAAATATTTTTACCTGCACGTAAGTGCATTACACCGCAGTATCCAGGGGTCATCAGAGGCTGCCTTATTTATTGACAATTTGGGGAGTAAGCATTTTGATGTTTGTCATCAGTGAACCATGACATGTTAAATGCCTTGTATTTTTTTCTGGCTAAGACTTGTTGGACTGAGCTGGGGGAAAGAGGCATCCTTTTGTCCACAGAACCTGGGTTCTAACCATTTCCCCCAGCTGTTGTCATATTGTATAGCCTTTAGTTTGGAGGTATTTGCCTTCTGTACCTCTTGTTCAGAAATTACAAAATTTAAATATACCTCAGGAGGCTGAGGTAGGATTACTTGGCCATTTGGCAGCCAACTTGTACAATATCGAAACCCTCCTAAAAACAAGTGTACTTTACAAATGATGAGTCAGTGATAATAGTATATGTGAAATGCAGTGAAAACTGAATTTTCATTCATTCACTATATTTTACCTTCAGAGTATTTGTCACTGTCTTAGGTAAATCAGTCTTGGGATTGAAGCCTCAGAATAATTGCGTAACTTGAAAGGAAATTTGAGGCACAAAAGCCATTGGTGGCCAATACTTAAAAACAAGACAGTTATGAAATGGTTTGGGAGTCCTCTGACCTCTTTCTGCAGTTCCTTCTGTTTCTTGCCTTTCCTTGGCAGTGAGTCTTTAGATATATTTGCTTAGTTGACAATCCAGTCCAGTACCGTGCATTATATGGACTATATATGCACTGTATGGTACCAACCTCTGTCAGGGAGCCCAGAGATGGAACATTCTTCTGTTCTCTTTGTCAACAATGGTACAGGAGTCCAAGAAAGCAAAAGCAAACACACAGCTATAAAACATGAGAATTTTTTTTTAACAAATTTTGAGGTAGAGTTTCACTATAATTAGCTGGCCTGGAACTCTTTAAAAGAGAACTAAGCGGAACTAATTCAAATATAGGGCAAACACATTTAGGCATAAAGTGCTTTGATTTAAGCATGCAGTCTAGAACCACACTGACAAGTTAGGGATGAGTAGATGTGGAACAAACAGGATGCAAGATAAGGCTGAATGCTAATTATGTCTACTACGGTTTATGAGTAACGGGATTCAGATTTTTATAAAATGACATTTTTATCTTTTTCTTTTTTTTTTTTTTTTTTTTTTTGAGGCAGGGTCTCCCTGTAGCCCCAGCTGGTCTAGAACTCAACAGAGATCTGCCTGCCTCTGCCTCCCAAGTGCTAGGATTAAAGGCGTGCACCACCACACCTGGCTTAAAGATGGTTCTTAGCCACCATGTGGGTGCTGGGAATCGAACCCAGGTCCTCTGCAAAAGGAGTCGGTGCTCTTAACCACTGAGCCATCTTTCTAGCCCCCTAAAATGTGTGCAACTGGGGCTATATGCATGTGGTGCAGTTGCCCGCAGACACCAGAGGAGAGTGTCAAATTCCCTAGAGGTGGAGTTTTAATGCAATGGCTGGCATTTTTATTTACAAATACTAAGACATTCCTTTTATTACTGAAATAGGGACCTTAAGTTGTTAGCTTGGTGAGGAACTTGGCCTCCAGAACTTATCAGTGATCACCAGACTTAAGGGGACCTTGCTACATTACACTGAACTATTTGCTTCAGACTGGTTTTGTAAGTAGAGTTTACATACATGGCAGCAGTAACCTTAACCAACTGGAATTCTTTTGCCTCTGCCTTGTGTCAGGCTTCCAGAGGCTCTTAAAATATAGTGTGCTCAAATCTACCATTTGTGCTTTCTAAAATTAGTTCTGTTGCCAGAAACCTAATATGCACTGCACTTGGTTTCCCAGGCCACTGTCCTCTGAACTGATTGGCACAGTTTACAAAAGCTTGCCACTTGCCCAGTGTATGTGAATTTCTGGCCTTTTTCTCTAGTTACCCAAGTGGTCTTTAGAACCTTTGATTTAAATAAATGAAATAATATATATATAGTGTAAGGCCTGCATATAAGTGCACCCATGTGAAGCAATGCCCAAGGAAGGTGTTGGATTTCCCTGCCACTGGACAGTTAGCCATTGTGTGGCTGCTAGGAATCAGGGTCCTCTAAAAGAACAGCCATCTCTACAGCCCCAGAACCCTTGATTGGAGGCTGGGAGTAGGGGAGTATTTTTGAGACAGGATCTCCCTCTTATCCACAGCTGGCCTAGAGCTGACTATGGAGACCAGGCTGGCCTTGAACCCAGAGATCCCCTGCCTCTGCTGGGATTAAAGGTGTGCACCACCACACCCAGCTTTGTTTTGGGTTTTTTTTTTTTTTTTTTTTTTTTTTT
>VZQC01005969.1:112193-131282 GCA_009823505.1 Rhizomys pruinosus
TTTTATTTTTGTATGTGTATGAATGTACTGTCTGCATGCAGGTCTGTGCACCCGTGTCGTGCAATGCCGCGGAGGTCAGAAGAGGGTCTCGGATTCCCCTGGAACTGGAGTTCTCCTGGAATTGGAGTTTCAGACGGTTCTCGGCCGCCATGTGGGTGCTGGGGATCGAACCCGGGTCCTCTGCAAGAGCGTCGGTGCTCTTAACCGCTAGGCTATCCCTCCAGCCCCACATATACATTTAAAAAGATAAAAATAGGGCTGGAGAGATGGCCTAGCAGTTAGGAGCGCCCACTGCTCTTGCAGAGGACCCGGGTTCGATTCCCAGCACTCACATGGAGGCTGAAAACCATCTTTGACTCCAGTTCTGGGGGAATCTGACGCCCTCTTCTGACCTTCGCGGCATTGCATGACATGGGTGCATAGACCTGCATGTAGACAGTACATTCATACACATAAAAAAATATAATTAAAAAAAGATAAAAATATTTTAAAAGTTTAACAGTTAAATCAAACCCTAAGTGCTAAGCCTGCCTGCTCTCTGAATTCTCAGAAAATGTATTTTTTTTCCTTTTCTCTTATCTCCCCCCCTTTTTAATCCCCCTTTTTTAGATGCCAGGCAAAAGTCCAAGTCTGCTTGCCTGGCACTCCCTCCCCACCCCTGCAGCTGCTCAGACTCCCATTGCTGAGCCCGCCTGCTGCTTTAATCTTCCTGTATGTTTAGGCGCACTGCAGCTGTGAGTCACACACCTGAGACAGGTTCTCCTGTTCACTCTGCATTTGTGAGGCTAGCTGGCCCTCCTGTCTCTGCTTCTCATCTTTCTGGAATGGTGTCCAGTGGGTTCTGAGGATTTGAACTCAGGTCTTCACATGTGCAATGCTTTTATTCACTGACCATCTCCCCAGCTCCTGACTGCTTTACTGAGCTCTAACTCATGAGTTTCTTTTTAATAAGGTTATGTATGAGTGTATTGCCTACATTTATGCAAGTGTACCACATGCATTGCAATGGACTCTGAAACTGGAGTTAATGATGGTTGTTAGCCTCCATGTGGGTGCGGGGAACCGAACCTGGGTCCTCTGCAAGAGCAGCAGTAATCTGAACCGCTGAGCCATCTCCAGCTCCACTTTCTTCTCCCTCCTCCATGTAGCTGCTATGTCCAACTTGCCTGCCCTTAAAATTGCTCTTGAACGTCACAAAAATAAAAAGTTTGATTAAGCATGTGCCTGTATTCCCAAGATATGGTAAGCTATGGCTGGAGGACTGCTGAGTCCACAAACTCAAGACCTGCCTCGGTAATGGAAAAGAATGATTCTCTCTTCTCGTACTAAACCGGGTTTTCTCTTTAAGTTATATCTAAGGCTTAACTTTCCTTAAGTCCTTCTGAGCGTGATAGCTTGAATGCCCATACCATGTAAGCTTTGTCACTTCATATTGAGGCAACACATTTTAGTTGGAAATTATTTTTATATATCAAGGCATTAATAGGAAACAAAAATACAAAACCACCATGGACACCAAAAAAGATGACAGGACACAGAATGTGGCTACACACAAAGTCTTAGGACATCAAACAAGGAAAAAGGCAAGATGTTGAGATCTGTGATGAAATACAACTTTTTACTTAATATTAAGTGTCACAGTGATATAAGTCAGTTTGGTCTTAATGAATCTAAAATACTGGTACTATATATATTTTTACATTTATCTATTTTGTGTGTGTGCATGTGTGTCTGTGTGTAGGCACAAGGACAACCAGTATGAGTCAGCTCTCTCCTTCTACCCCGTGGGTCTTGAAGATTGAACTCAGGCTATAAAACACTTCACCCACTGAGCCAGCTTGCTGGCCTTGGCACTCCAGTATTAGAAGGACTCTTTCAGTGTTGTTAACAGAAAAATCTATCAATATTCATGTCATACTCAGCCTGAAATGCACTTTATATGACTACATGTAATTAAGTAAAAAAAGAAAGTTGACAATCACTTGTCATTAATGGGTTAGACATGAACTTTGGAAATAAAAGGTAAAGGAGGTATTATTTCATGTTTATGAAGATAATTTTCTTCAATTAGTATTTTGGGGATAGAGGAAGTAACTTCCTTTTGTTGTTCTCGCCACTTGAGCATACTTTCTGCCAGTTCTTCCGTCTCAGACACCAAAATATCCATCTTGGCTAAAGCTTTGCTCATTTTCTTTAGGTTTTCATCTAAATGAAGGATTTTTCTAATTGTTTCAAGATGGTTTTCCAATTTCTCAATGAAAGTCACAGCTAATTCCAACAAATGTACCATATATCTGTGGTAAACAGCTTCCATGGGCAAGTTCTCCTGGCACATGGGACTCAGCAGTCTTTGCCTGGGGGATCGCTTCTCTTTTAACACTGCTTCCAAATGGTTACTCATGCTTTGCAGAGTATCACACTTCTGAGCCAAATATGAAGGATGAACAAGATCTGCTGTATCTTTTTCTAGTTCCAGAAGTTCAATTTCCAGGTTTTTCTGAAATATTTCAGCTTGAATGTCTGAGATCTGTTGTAGTTTGGAGAAGTTCACAAAACAAGGAGTTGTTTTCTTAGATATATCTAACATCTCCTGAGTGAGTATCCCCGAAGCCACCAGGTGGTCCAGCAGGAGCCCAGCTGCGCTCGGCGGGTCCCACGGGTTGGCGGACGTCATGGATCCCACACACCTTCGGAGCTAGGGTGAAGAATGAGCCGAATTCCTACCTTTAAAGGGAATGCTTCTGTCATTTCCCCATTTAGGATGATATTAGCTGTGAGTTTCCTGAATATGGCTTTGATTACATTGAGGAATGATCCCTCCAACCCGATTACCTCTAGGAATTTAAGCATGAAGGGATGCTGGATTTTGTCAAAGGCTTTTTCTGCATCAATTGAGATGATGGTGTGGTTTTTGTCTTTCAGTCCATTTATATGCTTGATGATATTTATTGATTTTCATATGTTGAACCATCACTGCATCTCTGGTATGAATCCAACTTGGTCATGATGTATGATCTTCATGATGTGGGTCTGTATGCAGTTTGCAAGTATCCTGTTTAGAATTTTTGCATCTGTGTTCATTAATGAGATGGGCCTATAGTTCTCCTTTTTGGTTGTATCTTTCCCTGGTTTTGGTAATAGAATGATGCTGGCTTCATAGAAGGAATTTGGGAGAATTCCCTCTGTTTGTATCCTTCTAAACAATTTCAGTAATAATGGTTGTAAGTCTTTTTGAAATGTTTTATAGAATTCTGCCATGAAACCATCTGGGCCTGGGCTTTTTTTATTTGGGAGATTTCTTATTACATCTTTAATTTCTTCATATATTGTGGGTCTGTTTAAGCTGTCGATCTCTTCTTGGTTAAGCTTTGGTGATTCCTGGGATTTCAGATATTCATCCATTTCTCCTAGGTTTTCAAACTTAGTAGAGTATAGGTTTTTGAAGTATTCCCATATGATTGTCTGGATCTTTTCATTGTCTGTTGTGATATTTCCCCTTTCAGTATGGATTCTTTTGATTTGGAGTTGTTCTTTCTCTTTTTTGGTTAACTGGGCTAGAGGTCTGTCTATCTTGTTTATTCTCTCAAAGAACCAACTTTTGGATTCATTTATTTTTTTGTATTGTTTTCTTTGTTTCTATTTCATTGATTTCTGCTGATTTTTGTTATTTCTTCCTGTCTGTTGCATTTAGGGTTCATTTGTTATTGTCTCTCAAGTGTTTTTAGCTGCAGTGTTAGATTGTTCACTTGTGCTCTTTCTGTTTTTCTAATGTAGGCACCCAGGGCTATAAACTTCCCTCTTAGGACTGCTTTTAAAGTATCCCATAGGTTTTGTTGTATTGTAGTATCATTGTCATTCAGTTCCAGGAATGCTTTTATTTCTTTATCTCTTCCTTGACCCATTCGTTATTCAGGAGTGTGTTGTTTAGTCTCCATGTGTTCTTATAGATAGTAGGGCTTATCCTGATGTTGATAATGAGCTTTATTGCATTGTGGCCTGATAGAATGCATGAAATTATTTCAATCTTTTTGTATTTGTGGAGGTTTCTTCTGTGTCCCAGTATGTGGTCGATTTTGGAGAATGTTCTGTGGGGTACTGGCAAATTATTTTTCAAAAACCAGTTGTAACCTATGGCTGGAGAAATGGCTCAGGGCTTAAGGGAGCTGGCTGCTCTTGCAAAGGACCCAGGTTCAGTTCCCAGGACCCACATGGTGGTTCACAAATGCTCCAGATAGCTTTAGTGTCAACTTGACACACCTGGTTGAGGGAGCCTCAATTGGGGAATGTTCTCCATTGGACTGGCCTGTGGCCACGTCTGTGGAGTATTGTCTTGATTGTTGAGTAATGTGGGAGGGTCCAGCCCATTGTGGGTGGTGCTACCCCTGAGTAGGTTGTTCTGTACTGTATAAAGCAGGTTGAGCATGGGCTGGGGAGCAAGTCAGTAAGCAGCATTCCTCCATGGCCTGTGCTTCAGTGCCTGTCTCCAGGTTCCTACCCTGAGTTCCTATCTTGTGCTCCCTCAGTGATAAACTCTGCCCCCTGGACATGTGAGCAGAATAAACCCTTTCTTCCCCAAGTTGGTATTGGTCAGAGTGTTTTGTCTCAGCAATTGAAAGCAAACTAGAACAGAAATTGGTACCAGGAGTGGGGCATTGCTATAACAGACCTGACATTGGTATTTGGGGGGAAGATTATGGAAGCATTTGGACATTTGGACTGGAAAAGTCATTGAGTGCCTAGAGTTTGTTGCTGGGGAGCTTGGAACGGTTATGCTAAAAGAGTTGTAGATGATGGAGGCCTGAGTTATGAAACTTCAAGGAGAAGCAGAAACTATCAGGCTGTTTGCATAATATTTTTGAATTGAGAATCTGTGGGTTCTGGCCAGCTGGGGTTAAAGAATCAGCTGTAAGTAACAAGAGACCAGAACCTGAAGTGAAACCTTTGTTTAACTGGGACAACTGATGCTGGTTAGCTGGGCCTGAAAAAAATCACTTGTAACAAGAGACCAGAATCACTGTGGTGAAATCTTCTGGGAAGAATTTCCTCAGAGTAAGCATACAGAAGCTGTGGTCCAGAGGCGACCTGACCCTCCATCTCAAGCCAAAAGCAGGACTTGGTAATGTGTAAGAGTCTCCTATATGATTCTGGTGTTGAAATGTAAAGGGGTCATAGAGAGCAGCTGAGTCTTGGCTCTATGAAATGTCAGGAAAGACCATTGGCGAAAGTGCACCTTGGTTGCAGTGAAGACCCCAGGATTGAAGGGGTCATGAAGAGAAGCTGAGGCTTTGCATCAAGAGAGGTCAGAAGAGACTATGGGTGAAGGTGCTGCCTCAGTTTCACACACACACACACACACACACACACACACACACTAAATAATGTAATTTAAATTTTAAGAAAAGCATTTTTTAAAGAAAACCATTGCTTGGTATTTGATCACATCTCCAGAAATGTCAGAAGAGTTTTGAAATTTGTATACCTCCACATAGCTAGATATGCTCTTTGGGAGGGATGTGGTGGAGTGGGAATGGTGAGACAGGATTTCAGTTAGCCCAACTTGACTGAACTCTCTATGTAGCTGAGGATGAACTGCTCCATCTTACCAAAGGTTGGGATTATAGATGTGTACTTCTATGCTTAGCTTTGCTTTCTTTTATTTTATTTTATTTTTTATTTTTTATTTTAAGTGTATGAGTGTACTATCTGCATGTAAGTAGGTAAACCCAAGTCATGCAATGCTGCGGAGGTCAGAAGAGGGTGTCAGATTCCCCTGGAACTGGAGTTAAAGATGGTTCTTAGCTGCCATGTGACTGCTGGGAATCGAACCCAGGTCCTCTGAAAGAGCAGTTGGTGCTTTTAACTGTTGAGCCATCTCTCCAGCCCCAGCTTTGCTTCTTTTTTTTTTTTTTTTTTTTTTTTTTTTTTGTCTTTTTCACGACAGGCGGTTCTCCCTGTATCCCCAGGCTGTCCTGGGATCACTCACTCTGTAGACCCAGGCTGTGAACTCACAAAGATCCACCTGCCTCTGCCTCCCGAGTGCTAGGATTAAAGGCATGCACCACCACACCCAGCCAGCTTTGCTTTCTTTAATGGTGTAATTTGCTTTAAATTTGATCTGCTTTTTAGATATTATGTTATACTAATAGGTTTGCATTCGCTTTACATGAATTGAATAGTTAGCATGTATAGGTTTATCTTAGACACTGAATGCAGTAGTGAATCAAATAGATAAGAATTCCTGGAGTTGGGGGCTGGAGAGATGGCTCAGCGGTTAAGAGCACCGACTGCTCTTGCAGAGGACCCAGGTTCGATTCCCAGCACCCACATGGCGGCTGAAAACCATCTTTAACTCCAGTTCCAGGGGAATCTGACACCCTCTTCTGACCTCTGCGGCATTGCTCGACACAGGTGCACCAACCTACGTGCAGACAGTACATTCATACACATAAAACATAATAAATAAAATTAAAAAAAAAGAATTCCTGGAGCTTGGCAGAATGATTCAGCAATTAAGAGCACTTACTGCACTTCCAGAGTACCCAAGTTCTGGTCAAAGCATCCTTGTGGGGTAATTCACAACCCCCTATAACCCCAATTCAGGGGATCCAACAACCTCTTCTGCCCTCAGAGAGCACTCATACACATGTAGCATTCACACACGCACACACACACACACACACACACACACACACACAATTCCTATTTTTGTGGAGCTTACATTTTAGAAGAACATTACATAATAAAGCACGAAGTATATTACTAGGGCTGGAGAGATGGCTTGGTTAAGAGCACCGACTGCTCTACCAGAGGACCTGAGTTCGATTCCCAGCACCCACATGGTGGCTAAAAACTGTCTTTAAGACTAAGAAAGAGATTAAAAGCTGTTTGGCAGAATACATGAGCTCTGGTGGGGTGGGGGCATAGGGTGAGTAAAACGGGTCTAGATTTGATAATCTTGTACAAAATATATATTTAAATTTTAATTAATTAACTAATTAAAACTGTCTTTAAGCCAGGCATGGTGGCACACGCCTTTAATCCCAGCACTCAGGAGGCAGAGGCAGGTGGATCTCTAAGTTCAAGGCCAGCCTCGTTTACAGAATGAGTTCCAGGCCAGCTGGGGCTATAGGGACCCTGTCTCAAAAAAAAAAAAAGTATATTACTAAATGAGAATTGATATAAAAATAAAATATGCCTGTTGGGGTGAGTTTGAAGAGGTCATTGTTTATTTATTGTCTTTTTGAGACATGGTCTCCCTACAGCCCCAGCTAGCCTGGAACTCATTCTATAGACCAGGCTGGCCTTGAACTCAGAGATTTGCCTGCCTCTGCTAGAATTAAAGGCAAGCACCACCATGTGGGTGCTGGGTACTGAACCCAGGTCCTCTGCAAGAACAGTCAGCACTTTTAACTGCTGAGCCATCTCTCCAGCCACGAAGAGGTCATTATTATTGATACATTTAGAAATAGAGTCTGGGAGCTAGGCATGGTAGCCCATGCCTGTAGTCCCAGCACTTGGGAGGCAGAGGCAGGTGGATCTCTTTGAGTTCAAGGCCAGCCTGGTCTACATGGGGAGTTCTAGAACAGCTGTGCCTACAGGGAGACCCTGTCTCAAAAAGACCAAAATAATAATAATAATAATAATAATAATAAGAGTTTGGCTATCCAGGCATGGTGGTGCACACCTTTAATCCCAGCACTTGGGAGGCAGAGGCAGGCAGATCTCTGTGAGTTCAAGGCCAGCCTGGTCCACAAAGTGAGTTCCAGGCCAGCTGAGGCTACAGGGAGACCCTGTCTCAAAATATCAAAAAAAAAAGAAAGAAAAAAGAAAAAGAATTCGAGTTTGGGAAATTAAATATAGATTCTTGTGCATACTGACCACATATTCTACCATTGATCTGCACCTCCAGCCACATTACTGCAATTTTAAATTGGATTGACAGGCTGGACATTGATGAGAAGTTGAGGTTAATAAATTGTAAAAGACTGAATTATGCATATTTGGGAAAGGGGCATTTCTGTGGCAGTGGACTGGAGAGAGGAACATGAATAGTGAGGGAGAAAAGAAACAGGACATGCGGGTTGTATAGAGCCTATGGCTCATGGAACACTTAGAGCAAATTAGAGCTATTGTGAAAGAAAATATAGACACCCCAAGTATGACTCGTTTACAGCAAATGTATGAACCCTACTCCCAGGACTCAGATTGTGGCTTCTTTTTATTATTTTTTTATTTTATTGCGTGAGTGCATTGACTGTATGTAAGTGCACCCAAGTCCTGCAGTGTCCACAGAGGCCATAAGAGGGCACTGGATCCCCTGGAACTGTAGTTACAGATTGCTGTTAGTGCCCATGTGGGTGCTGGGAACTGAACCCAGGTCCTCTACAAGAACAGCCAGTGCTCTTCTCTGGCTGAGCCATCACTCCAACCCCCAGATTGTGGCTTCTTAATGTATTTTTTTTTTGAGACAGAGTCTCCCTATAATCCCAGCTGGTGTAGAATTTGCTATGTAGACCAGGTTGGTCTTGCAATCACAGAGATCTACCTACCTCTGTTTCCTGAGTGCTGAGATTAAAGGTATGTGCCACAATGCCCTGCTGTCATTTATTATTTGAAGAAACCAGAGCTCCCTGGGTATTTTAGTGCTTGCCTTTAATACCAGCACTCAGGAGGCAGAGGCAGGAGGATCTCTATGAATTAAAGGCTAGCCTGGTCTACAAAGCAAGTTCCAGGCCACCTGAGGCTACAGGGAGACCCTGTCTCAAAAATACCAAAGAAGAAGGAGGAGGAGGAGGAGGAGGAGGGGGAGGAGGAGGAAGAGGAGGAGGAGGAGGAGGAGAAGAAGAAGAAGAAGAAGAAGAAGAAGAAGAAGAAGAAGAAGAAGAAGAAGAAGAAGAAGAGGAAGAAGAAGAAGAAGAAACCAGAGGTCGTTGGAGAAATGACTGATTACAGATAGATCTGAAGCAAAGAATGTACAACGCAGGCTTGGTACATCTTGTGGGAGACCCCAAAAAAGCAAAATTGTTAAGACTTTGTTAAAAAAAAAAAACTCAGAGGTTAACAAGGAGAATCTCCCACTAATTAAAGATAGAAATATTTTTCAACTTCACTGAATTGAGAAGTACCCAGGAAACTATTACAGCACACCTCTGGGTGTGTCCGTAAGAGCATTTCTAGAGAGGATTACCTAATACCGTAATACTCTGAATGGTAGGTGGGAACTAGAAAGCCCTAGGTCCAGGCATTCTGTCTGTCTGCTTCCTGGCTACCATGTGGTTAGGAATTTTGCTCCAACCTTTTGCCTTGAGGGACTGAATACAGGAACCATAATAAAGCTTTCCTGCTTTAAATTGTTTCTCTTGGTATTTATTTGATCACAGTAACAAAGAGAGCTAACACAGAAAATAGATACCAGAGAAGTAGTGTTGTTGCAGTGGCCATTTCTGATATGTGGGTGTATTTATAACTATTTGTGGGAGTAACTTTGTAAAGTGTATCTTTGGGAAAGGCTAGATAGAGAAGCTCTAGCATGCTGCAGGCAGAGTTTTATGTGATTCTATTTTCTATTGAGAGTTGAGAAGACCACAATGCTTTTATAGGAATTGGACAGAAAAGATTGCTCATGAGGTTTCAGATAAGAATGAAGACTCTAATGGCTGGGCGTGGTGGTGAGTACCTTTAATCCCAGCACTTGGGAGGCAGAGGCAGGTGGATCTCTGTGAGTTCAAGGCAGCCTGGTCTACAGAGTGAGTTCCAGGACAGCCGTGGCTATAGGGAGACCCCGACTCAAAAACAGAAAGAAAGAAAGAAAGAAAGAAAGAAAGAAAGAAAGAAAGAAAGAAAGAAAGAAAGAAAGGAAGGAAGGAAGGAAGGAAGGAAGGAAGGAAGGAAGGAAGGAAGGAAGGAAGAAAGAAAGAANGGGATTGTGAGAAAGACTAAGTGTTCTTAGTACCGATAAGCTTTAGGAACAAAAGTCACCCCTGGCTTGATGGTTAATCCTGGGTTTCAACTTGACTGGACTAAGGAACAAATAAAAGGAAAAGGATCTTCGGATTGGACTACCTCAATCCGGATGGCCCACCCAAATGTGGCGTTACCTTCTGCCCGCAGGCAGTATAAAAGGCCACAGCAGAGGGATCTGGTCCCTTTTTTCCTGCGGCTTGCCTCTCTCACTGGTAAGTTTGTCTTGCTGCTGTGATCAACCCTTCAGATCCCAGCGTGTACTGAGACTGGCAGATCTCTTGGAATCCATCGGGCCTTCAGCACCAGATTGGGACTACTGAGACATCCAGCCTTGCAGGCTGAGCAGTTCCCTGGATTCTCAGCCTCTCCAGTGTGGCGTGGCTACTGTTGGACTCCTTGAGCTCTGTCATGTGATCAAATCAATAAATTTGTATATAGCTATATATTCGTCCTGTTGCTTGTTTCTTTAGAGAACTCTGACTAATACACCTGGGTTCAAGCCTGTAGTACTGTAAAAAATAAGAAGAGTGGAAGTTAACAAACTTGGGTGTCTCTTGTTCTATCACTACCACAGCCTCTTTATTTTCTATATTTTCTAACTCAAAACAAGTTGGAATACACGCACCGCATTCTATATTAAAGTGACAGGAACTTGGCAGAACAAAGGTAGCACAGGGTGCTCAGGTGCCCATGCCCAGAGATAAGCATAACAAAGGTAATCCTTCCTTCCTGAGAGACTATGAGTCCAGTCCTCATCTATCCTTCAGAGAAAGCCTCACCTCAGCCTTAGTAATTTCCTCAGGACACACATCCTCCAAAGTCCTGTCGTATGAAGTGCTACAAAGAGCTGAGGATGAAGACAAACCTAACGCACACAAGCCATGCCATAGCAACCCAGCTGCCCTGAGCAAAGGTGTATCATCTGGTTCTTCCCCATTGACGCTTCCTGGTTCAGGAAGTATTTATCTGTCCGTCCTTGTATAAAGGATAAACAAAATGGAGATGCCCTGAGATGCTGGATGAACTGACAGACCATCCCAGGGAGGATCAGGACCGTGGGCAGAGGCTGGCAGGGCAGTTACCATACTTTCCTGTCACTTCAGGGTAGGGGGCTTGCCCACTTGAAGCAGGTAGATGGACTAGGTCCGTTCTGGGCCTTTCAAGCTTGTGTTCTCTGCTGCAATGTACCAGAGTCTGGGTGGGTTTTCTCCCCTTCAGAACAGGAGAGGGTTTCCAGATATGTTGCAAAATCCATGCCAGAAAAGGACACAACCTACTTCAAAGAGTATTTTTGCTACACTGAGGAAAAATTACAAACAACCGAATTCAGTTCCTCCATCTATTTTTGCTTGGGAGGGTGTTTATTTCTTTTATTTATTTATTTTTGTCTCTAGTGAATTTTTTTTAAAGCTCAAAGCTGCTAAAGAAGGAACTATTACATTTTGTAAAATGAAATGTAAACATTTATTGCAACATTTGAGCTTTCAACTCAGAACATATGAACAGTCTCCTGTAATTTTGACTTCAGATAACTAACAGCAACTATCAAGGTGAATTTTGGCTGACCTTGTCAGTTTATATTCAGAATAACTGAATCAAGAAAGTACTACTATTTTTCCTTATGCTATTTGTATGAAGCACATATTTTTATCCTTGCCATTACAGAAGTATTATGTTAACCTATCAATATAATTCACTGTAGGAAAAAGTCAAAACCTGACAGGAAATTCAAGACACACTGGACCTTGGTCTACTCAAAGAGGGGAACATGAGAGGCTTCTCTGATTTTAATTCCACTGCATGTTGGCACATGCTGGTTAAATTTCAATACACATCAGCACTGAGACCTTCAAAGGGAAAACTGGTGATCTTGAAGCTGTTTTCTGTGCCAATGTCATAATGAAGAAAGTTTTAATGATTTGGTGTAAACAGAGCAACATTTAAAAGAAAGCCTTTAGAAATAGACTTTCAGAAAATTAAAAAGTAATCATTACATTAAAAACATCATTTGTGCTGTAATGTGACCTGTCATAAATGCTATTTTAATTACTCTACCATCGATTTAAATGTTTTGCTTTTATTGGTACTCCCAGCAGCTAACAATAAGAAAACATTAGCATTAAACTCAGTTTGAGACCATTTTTTACTAGACATCTGTACTAATGAGCTCTGAAGAAAATGTTCTTTTGAAGCCTTGAAATAATTAACAATGCTCATGTAAAAGTATCTATATAGTTAATATGCACACACATATATAAGTATATTTAGACTGGTGAGCTTCTTTAATTAAAAATTGTTTAGTTTTTCTCTTTTCTAGAAGATAAACTGCTTAGTGAATTTTTCTAAAACTTCATAATAAAACTCAGTAAAATAACACATTGCAACACAATATTTCAATATGCATTGAATAGAGCTCATACTCTCCTACAGAGATGTGCATCCCAGAAGCAGATTGTCCCATACTTTTATGTAATTGAGAGGCACTGTGATCATACAGCCCATATACTAGAAGTGAAGTGAGTAAAGCTGGTGTCTACCCCCAGTTAATTATCCACTTTGTGCCTAAGAGCTCAAATGTTCGCCTTCGTGGCTTAAAATGAGGATCATAACCTCTATCTTGCAAGGCATGCAGGGAAATTAAGTTCAGTATGTAAGCAAAGGAACGGATGATGCTACATAAACAAAAGGAAGCTCTTTTATAATTGCTAGAATCAAAACTGTAATGTCAAGGACAGTATTAAGCTTTCAGGGAATCATTCTGGGAACAGTGGAAGAATATAGAAATTCATGAGGGAACAATCTGCCATCCTAGACCTTAAAAGACTGAAGCAAAATGATTACCAGTTCAAGGTCAATCTGAACTACATAGTAAGATTCTGTCAGAAGAAAGAGGAAAGGAAGAAGGGAAGAAAGGAAGGAAAGAAAGAAGGAAGAAAGAAAGAAAGAAAGAAAGAAAGAAAGAAAGAAAGAAAGAAAGAAAGAAAGAAAGAAAGAAAGAAAGAAAGAAAGGAAAAGAAAAGAATGAGGACTCTATTGGATACTGGACTCAAGGCTAGTCATGCAACATTGTGGCAAAAAACTTCTCTACATTTTTTTGTTCATGACCTAAGCTCCATTCCAGCTGGGGCTATAGGAAGACCCTATCTCAAAAAAGAGTAAATAAATAAATAAAAATTTAAAATATTATACTAATAAAACAGTTCATTAATTTAAAACTGTAAATGAAACATCTTTCCAACACTAAGTATGCCAATAGATAACCAAATAGAAAGTGAGACTAAGTTTATTGATTTATTCTAATAAATAGTTTTAAATTTTTTTATTTGTCATTTTATGTATAGTATGAGTGTTATGCCTACATGTAAGTACAACCACATAATACAATGCCCACAGGGTATCAGATCCCATGAAGCTAGAGTTACAGAGTTATTAGCCACCACATGGCTAGGATTGGAACCCAGGCCTTCTTCAAGAGCAGCAAGGGCTCTTAACCACTGAGCCATCTCTCTAGCCCCCAGTAAATAATTGAAATATGCTGACATAATCATAATATCACCACTTTTCACTAATGAATTAATGTATGCAGTCAGTGATCTTAATTAATATCAAACAAGAGAAACAACCAGATCCATGTGTTCCTGGGAACAATTTATCTGTTGCCCATGAAGTGCACTTACCTGAAAATAGCAAAAATTGAATATGAACATCTGTATCTAACCACTGATTTATAGACTTCACAGAAATATATAATATAAATATAAATATCACAAAATCCAAACTATGGAAAAGTAAATGTTTTATTTAACATAGATCACAAGATTTAAGGAAAAAACCCATACCAGAAATGAATGTTAACTTATAGACATAGAGACTGGACATCAACATTGTCAATGTTTGTATCTCATTTAGATTCTGATTCAACATTGTAAGAAATTATGACATTTATGAGATCATTTTTGAGCAGTGACTTTGTAGTTCATGTAATTAGGCAATTATTGGTTTGGTTTCATAATGGTAATGTGTCTGTTTTTCTATTAGACATACACACTGAATGATTCAGGGATGAAATTATTTGATGTCTAAAATATGCTTCAGAATAATACCAAAGACTGAATAAGTGCTCGAGAGTATAAGTGAAACAAAATGTATCTTAAATTGATAACTGTGGAAGCTGGATAATAGATTCACAAGAATTTATTCTTGTTTCTCTATTTTTGTACATGCTATTAAAAGACCAAACCTATGTATCATAGACATAGGAGGAGAAGAAACCCAGGCCAAATTCAGAGAAAAAAATTTTTTTTTGTCTTTTTGAGACAGTGTCCCCCTGTAACCCCAGCTGTCCTGGAACTCGCTATGATGTAGACAAGGATGGTCTTGAACTCACAGAGAACTGCCTGCCTCTGCCTCCTGAGTGCTGGGATTAAAGGCATACACCATCACACCTGGCTAGAAAATATTTTAATAAAATCATAGAAGAGCAGGCTGCAAAGATGGTTCAGTGGATAAAGGACTGGCTGCTTTTCCTGGGTTCAATTCCCTGTACCCACATGGTGGCTCACAACTATCCATAATTCCAGTTCTAGGGGATCCAACACTCTCTTCTGGGCTCCACGGGCTTTGCATAACACAGGTGCACTTACATGCATGCAGGCAAAACACTCATACACATAAATTAAAAATTAATTTATTACCAGGCGTGGTGGCTCACGCCTTTAATCCTAGCACTTGGGAGACAGAGGCAGGTGGATCTTTGCGAGTTCGAGGCCAGCCTAGTCTACATAGTGAGTTCCAGGACAGCCGGAGCTACAGGAAGACACTGCCTCAAAAAGACTAAATAAATAAATAAATAAATAAATAAATAAATAAATAAATAAATATTAAAAGTTTTTTTTTAATCAGAGAAGAAAATTTCCCAAACTTAGAGAAAGAGATACCTATCAAGGTACAGAGGCACAGAGAACACCAAGTAGATAAGACAAAAAAAGAAACTCCACACATCATATAATAATCAAAATACTAAACACACAAAACAAATAAAAGATTTTTTGCCAATGTTTTATTGAAGCTCTGTGCATTTCATACAAATCAAATTATATTACAAATCAAATCTATTCTCTGAAGAAGTGGAAACCCCAGTAGTAGCTCAGTCCACAAGTTGGATATCTCAGCAGTCCCCTTCTGGCACTGAAGGTTTGGAGGATACTTGGAGAGACATGAATTTTCAGTCATATTGGAAGGTTGAAAACCTGTGTCTTCTCACGTCTTTGAAGGATGTCAAAAGCAGTGGCAGCCACAGGGTAGCTGCACTTGCCAGTAACACAGGCAAAACAACTGTGCTCTTTTGTCTTTTTATTAAGATCTCAAGCTTTATACCTGAAATGCAATTTCTCAAGACTTACTATTTATTTATTTCTGGTTATACGTTCCTTTTGGGTGTTTATGACCACACAACTAGCCCAGATTAACCAAAGTTTTTGTTTTCTCAAGGTCAGTTGAGGATCTGATCCTCAAGGGTCACTCAGGGTTTTTTTTTGGGGGGGGGAGCCCTTGTTTCCTTTTGGCTTTTCAATCACAAGTTCCATCCACTTGAGGACAAACTCAGGTCTTGCTTTGCTAGACCATACTTCCCTTTTTGAAGCATGAGCAGACTTTTCTCTTTATTGACTGGACACTGGCTGAAGTCCCATTAGTGGATCTCCAAGACCTCCCTGCACAGGAAGACTGGTAACTCAAATTTGCAGGACATTTCAAGAGATGCACCCATGCATTGTCCCCTGGGACTTAGTTGACCTCAGAGGACAAGGAACAAAGTTCCTTAAGACCCTTGGCCAAATTGGTATGGGCATTAAGTATGGTCATCAAGCATCCAGAAAGGCTAAGTTATACCAGATACTTTTAACTACTTTAGAATATTTTAGAAAAACGCTTGGACCAAAAGCTCAAGCAGCCTTGTATAAGAAATACTAAGAAGCACTCCCATAAAATAAATAATGTGGTTAGACATAATGTCAAAACAAACTAGTTTTTTCTGCATTCCTTTGATCTTATATTACTCTAAAGAATACATACATATCCTTCATCCATATACCAAAACTTCCTAACTCTGAAAATAAATGGTAGCTTAGTTCTATAACNTTCCTTTTCTTGCCTTATTGCCCTAGCAAGTGTTTCAAGCACTATATTGAAGAGGAATGGTGACAGGGGCAGCCTTGCCAAGTTCCTACCTTTAAAGGGAATGCTTCTCTTTTCTCCATTTAGGATGATGTTGGCTGTGGCTTTCCTGTATATGGCTTTGATTACATTGAGAAATGATCCCTCCAATCCAATTCCCTCTAGGACTTTAATCATGAAGTGATGGTGGATTTTGTCAAAGGCTTTTTCTGCATCTATTGAGATGATAGGGTGACTTTTGTCTTTCAGTCCATTTATGTGATTTATGATGTTTATTGATTTTCATATGTTGAACCACCCTTGCATCTCTGGTATGAATCCAACTTGGTCATGATGGATGACCTTCTTGATGTGGGTCTGTATGTGATTTGCCAGTATCCTATGGGCCACTCTCAACTACTTAGACTAAAGCTCAAGGAACCCTGCACAAGAAATACTTACTACTATGTACTTGGCGCTAGTAGCATCCACAGATGAGGGATACCATTCGTCATTTGTTTTCTGGGACTGTATTACTTCAATTAACATAATATCTTTTAGTTCCATCCATTTAGCTGCAAAGTTCATGATGACATCTTTCTTTACTGGGGCATAGAACTCCATTGTGTAGATGTACCTATCCACTCATCAGTTGAGGGGCATTTGGATTGGTTCCAGCTCCTTGCTATTGTGAAGATAGCTGAAATAAACATGGTCGTGCATGTATCTCTGCGGTGGGGTGAGCATTGAGGGTACATGCCCAGGAGTGGTATGGCTGGGTTGGGTGGCAAGTTCATTCCAAGTCTTCCAAGGATTCTCCACACTACTTTCCATAGTGGCTGCACCAGTTTACATTCCCACCAGCAGTGGATGAGTGTTCCCCTTTCCCCACAACCTCTCCAGCACTTGATATCATTTGTTTTCTTGATCCTAGACAGTCTTATTGGAGTAAGATGATATCTTAGAGTGGTTTTGATTTGATTTCCTTAATGATTAATGATGTTGAACACTTCTTTTTCTTTTTTTTTTAAGTCCTTTTTTTTTTTTTTTTGGTATTTTTGTAGCCCAGCTGTCCTGGAAATCACACGTAGACCCCGCTGGCCTTGAACTCACAAAGATCCGCAAGCCGCTTGCCTCCCCAAGTGCTACTAGATTAAAGGGTGTGGTGGCACACAACGCCTGCTAATGTTGAACACGTCCTTAAGGAAAGTTTTCGTCGAGCCCATCATCTAAGTCCTGTCATCACTTTGTGAATTCTCTTTCAGCTCTTGCTCTTTCTCCATTCTATTGAAAGTTGACTGGGTCATAATGTTGTTGTTCTTTCTTTTCTTTCATTTTCAGTGTGACTTTTTTTTTTCTTTCTCTTTTTGTTTTTTTGTTGAGTAGTTGATAATATTCTGAAAATGAAATCTGTGCTTTGTCAGATGTTTCTTCGTTCTGTGGTGATGGTTTTCCTCCCTCCTTCCTCCCACGCTGTGGGGATATTCTCTCCTGCTTCACTTAGTTTCACTACTTCTTGATTGTTTCTTTGATATTTCAGAAGATGTTGAGTTTAATGAGGTTGCCAATTGTTGATCTTAATGCGTGTGGGCAACTGCTGTCTCATTTAGGAAGTCTTTTCCTATGCCCTATATCTTGTAGATGCTGCCAACTTTTCTTCTACCATCTTCTATTTTCTTCAGAGTTGGGGGTTTCAGGTTGAGGTTTTTAATCCACCTGGAGTTGAATTTTGTACAGGGCAAGAGGTAGAGGTTTAATTTCATTCTTCTACAAGTGTTGATCCAGTTTTGACACAACCACTTGCTGAAGATGCTGTCCTGTTCTTTCTTTCTCCATTATTGTTCTTTGGCCCCCCCTTGCCAAATATGTAGGTGGATGAGAATTGTATGTGCTGCAGGTTCGGAATCTTCATCAGTTTTGTTCCATTAGGGCAATCATGTTTGGTTTTTTTGTCAAGGGTACCGGGGCCTGTTTTTATGATTATACCCCTGTGGTATAGTTTGAAGTCTGGTATAGAGATCCTCCCTCTATTGCTATTTTCCCTCAGGGTTGTTTTGGCTATTTGGGGACTTTTGTTTTTTCAAATGAAATTAAGGGGAGATCTCCTGAGAACAGCTCAGGCAAGCCCAGGTGCCAGGGCGTGGGCTAAAGAGCCCACCCACAGTTTGGTCATTCCGTCCCCCCACCCCCCCCCACCCTGCCAACAACTGGAATTAAGAGAGAGCCCTGAATCAGAGATCTCCTGAGGCCAATGGAAGAGCAGGAGACAGGTAGGAACTGGTTGCCTCAGCAGAGCTGATTGTTGATCCCTTGGTCCACCTTTCTTTGGCTTGATGGCATTGTGGCGGTGGGGTCGGAGTTATCCTCACAGCTGGGATAAAGTGGACGTCTTGGCTTGATTGTATTTTGATGGCCCTGTGGGGGCGGAGTTATCCTCCCAGCCGGTATTAAAGGTAGGGTCCTATGAGGCTTGATCTGAGATCTCCCTGACCAACTGAATGTACCGAGGGGCATGGGCTGACGAGCCCCCCCCCTGCCAACTTAGATTACGAAGAGGCATTTAGGACCCACATTGGAATAAAGGCAAGGAGAAGCCCATATGCCGGATCACGAGGAAGAGACAACACTGGAAAGCAGCAGGATAATCCCTTGCCAAGCTTTACCAACCCTATGGAAGACTCGTGCCGTGGGATCCCTCTGGGGATGCCCAGGACACAAATCTTAGAAGAAAAATTTGCGAACAATTAAAGAACGTACAAGGAATATAAAGGACAAATTAAAGAACTAAGAAAGAGAATGGAGGAACTCAAGAAGGACCTAAGAGAGAGAATGACAAGCGCCAGAAGGAAGTAGAAAACACGGAAAAGATCCCATGCTGAAAAAGAGAAAGAACCAACCAGCGAACCAAAGGTCTAGAAGAAGAGATAGAGAAGCTCCAAAAAGAATAGGAAATACTAAAGAATAAGAAGAGGA
>VZQC01005973.1:0-44036 GCA_009823505.1 Rhizomys pruinosus
TTTAGGTTTCTAACTCTGCAGTTATGCGTTTATTGATTTCTCTTTCAGCTGCTGGATGGTTGTGCTCCTTTCTTCTCTCCTTTGAATTGCTTCAAGTATTCTTTGAAGGGTTGGTTTTTCTAGACATGTATTCTTTCAACTTGTTTATGTCATGAAGGTTTTTCTCTCTCCTTCAACTATAATTGACATTTTTGCTGTTGTTTATAGTAACCTGGATGGCATCTATTTGTCCTTTAACACGTGGAATTGCTTTGCTCCAGGTTCTTCTTGGCTTTCATGGTATGGTTGAGAAGTCTGTTGTAATTCTGATAGTTTCCCCTTATAGGTCACTGTTTTGTTTTCTCTTGTGGCTTTTTAGGCTTTGTCTTTGTTTTGGTGTCTAGAATTTTAACTATGATGTGGTGTGGAGAATTCTTTTCTGATCTTGTCTGTTTGGAGTCTCTGTGCTTCTTGTTATTTGTATTGGTTTTTCTTTTTAGTTTTGGGAAGTTTTTAGTCTATTATTCTGTGAAGATCTGATCAATACTATTCTCTTGGGATTCTTCTTCTTCTCTATTCCTATGATATGGAGGCTTGATCTTTTCATAGTGTCCCACAGTTTCCTGGTTGTTCCACTTTTGTGTATTTTTAAATTTTTCAAATTCTTTACTTGAGGTTTTTAGTTGTTCTGTGTTATCTTCCAGGTCTTATATTCTTTTTTGCTTCCTCCATTCTGCTTCTGAGGCTTTTTCCATTCCTTTCCTCTTGATTGGATGAGTGTTGATGTTCCTGTTTCATTTTCCTCTTCTGATTTCTTTAGTATTTCTACTTCTTTTTGGAGCTTCTCAATCTCTTCCTGTAGCTCTTTGCTTCCTGTTGTTTCCTTATCTTTTTCAGCATGGATATTTTCAGTGTTTCTACTTCCTTCCTGGAATTTGTTCCATTCTCTTTTTTAGGTCCTTCTTGAGTTCTTCATTCTCTTTTTCAGTTTCTTTGATTTGCTCTTTATAATTCTGTAAGTTCTTTAAATATTTTCCAAATTGTGTTTCTGAGATCTGTGTCCTGAGGCATCCTCAGAGGGATCCCACTGTAGGAATCTTCCATAGTTTGGTAGAGCTTGGTGCTGGGATTATCCTGCCCCTTTCCCATGTTGTCCTTCTTCGTGTTCCTGGCATATGGGCTTCTCCTTGCCTGTATTCCAACGTGTAGTTCAAATGCCTCTTCACTGTTTTGAAGGTTTGCTTGTTTGCCTCCTTCAGATGCCCTTTGTAATCCCAGTTGGCGGGAGGGGGGGGTGCTCTTTAGCCCACACCCGGGTACCTGCTCTTCAGCTGGTCTCCAGAGATCTCAGATCTCAAGACTCACACAACCCTACCTTTAATACCATCTGGAAGGATAACTCCGCTCTCACAGCCACAAAAGCCAATTAAGCCAAAAACAACTGGATTAACGGATTAACTAGGTTAAGTCAATCAGCAATCAGCCTTGCTAAAGCACCCAGTTCCTACCTGCCTTCCTGCACTTCAGCTGGTCTCAGGAGATCTCTAGACCAATTAAATTGTTAGGAGGTTGTTCTTCATATTGATTCAGTCTGACCTTCTGATTATTCAGTCTTAGGGATCTTAGTTCTCTTAAAATAAATAGCATTGTATTTAGAACTTTCTGGCCACTAGGGAACTCGGGTGCATAGAGACTGGGGGTTTTAGCTGGATCAGCTGGAGCACAAGGAAAGAGCTGGAACCAACCCAAGTGCCCCTCAACCAATGAGTGGGTAGAGAAAATGTGGTAAAACTACACAACGGAGTTCTATGCAGTGGTAAAGAAAGATGACATCATGAACTTTGCAGGTAAATGGATGGAACTAGAAGATATTATGTTAAGTGAAGTACACAGTCCCAGAAAAACCAACCATGAATAGTATCCGTCATCTGTGGATGGTAGCACCAAGTACCTAGTTGTAAGGCAAACTGAACAATGTTAATGTTATATTCCTTGTGATATGGAAACCCTACCATTTACTTTCAAAGTTTGGAATTTGGGTATATGGGTGGAGAGTATGTATGCATATTTTAGAGTAATATAAAATGCAAATGGAAAAAATGAAAATCCTGAAATATTATTTGGAAATAACCTCAGTTTGTTTTCAAGATGACATAATTTTAGTATAGGTGATATATAATATATATATTATATAATAATATAGTATATATATATATTGTGTGTGTGTGTGTGTGTGTGCAGTGTGTTGTGAATGCACACCACAAAAAACAAAGAACCAGGACAAAAAAAAAGACTGAAACAGTGAAGTTCTCCCCAAAACAATAATCCTCTGCTTGAGAAAAAAAAAAAAAAAAAAAAAAAAAACCTCTGGAAAGACTCAGAAAAAGATGCAAGACATGCATGGCAGAAGACAGTGGGCTCATCAGCTTACTTGTAGTAAATACTGAAATTTATGGCTATACATTTATGAAAATTTATACTGCATTTCTTTTGGTTGTTGATAAATGACTACCTCCAGGAAAATCATTAGAGGTTTCTTTAGGATCTGCTATCTAGTTATTTTCAGGTTATGTTAGTCAGTGGACTTACTAAATGGGACTTTCCCAGAAGAGGAACCAGTTAATTTTGCAGCTATTTTGGAACATGAACGGGTTGCCAAGTCCACACTTCCTTCTAAATATAGCCCTTCCATACTCCTCCTTCTGGCTCCTTGAACATTTCTGACTTAGTCCAACCCATAAGTCAGATCATAGCAGAATGTTGATGTGAGTTCAAACCAATACAGCCATAGAATCAAATCACTTTAGTGGGTAATGAGCTCTCCTAATTGCTTTATTTAAGGAATGCTGATGACTGCCTGACAAAAAGAGAAGCTTGAGTTGAGCAAACAACAGATGCTTGAGCAGTTATTCACTTCACCGAGAGCATTTAGGATGACACTTCTTGATGATGATTTGTGCCCTGGTTACTTCAGTTTTCATTTATTATTTTTATAATTATTAATTATACCATTGGAGTTCTGGAGGCTCAAACCCAGAACCTTGAGCATGCTAGGCAAGGCTCTGTCACTGAGCCACATCCTCTATTCTTGAACACTGATTTTATTAAATGTACAAAATTGTTCAAAATGTTTTAAGAGGTTGGTATATGCCTCTTTTCATTATATATGAAGATTTTGAAAATGGAGTGTTTACCTATTGAGCACTATTTTTAGGCCTTTCTTTTGCTTTCATATACATGGATGATAACATATTTAGTTTCTAAGCTCCTGTGTCATACTTCACGTCTCTGTTAATCAAATTTGTCAAATTTTGATTTTCACAGATATCACCTGGAATGTAAAGTCTGGTTCTCATCACTACAAGTCCTACTGATTTGGTAGAGATGGGACAGATCTCAGGACTGAAAATTTTTAACAACCTCCTGTCCTTATTTTGAGAAACATTGGGTTATTTCTTGGTTATCAACAAAGAATGGAAAACTGATAATCTAATGGCTTTAAAAGCAGACTTAAAACTTAAGACACTTAATTTTTTTTTTAATTTTGTAAAACTTTAAAGATCCCTCTCACCACAATAAAGTCCAATTATGCTTGTCATGTGGCTGGCATTCCTAAGCTCTAAGATGAAGAACAGTCAATAGTTATTCCAACTCTATGGCCATTTTCTCAGAAACAGTGTTTCTCGTTGTGTACCTCCCTTCTACCCATCCTTATGCAGCCTTTCCTCCTCACTTGATGTGGTCCATCTCTGGGCTGGGAGGCTGGAGGTTTTGCTGAATTCCTGATTCTTGATTGCTGTGGCTTCCACATTTCCCCTTTAGTTTCTTTACATTTCTGGACTTGCCTGCATATTTCACTGAGACAGAACAGAGAAAAATAGCTGTTGAAATAATGAGCCTGAAAAATTAACAATCTTCTATAATCAGCTTTCCTTCTTGTTAGTGTCCTTTAGTGAATATGTGTAGGCTGTGGGAAGAGGAACCACTAAAATGGCCATAATGAGATAAGAACTTAAAGCCATTTGTAACAATTATTGAATGTACACTGTAACTAATTTTTTAACCAGCAAAATATCTATTGTGGATTCACAAAACTTTTATTAGTGCTTGCTCTACAAAAAAAAATTGAAAACTATAAAAATAAAACACCAGTTCATTGATTTTTTTCCCATGTATGCATTCAATGCTATATTATCTTAGACAAAGGATAGCCAAGTCACATGAAAGAAAGATAGATTGTCCGGAAAAGCAAGAGATTTTTCATGACTTGGGATGGACTAATTTGGCTAAAGTCTCATCTGCACTGACACATATACAATAGTCAGCAGCCACAGTTTTCTTTCCTTAGCCTTGGTAATTTAACAAATGAAATGACATAAGACAAAATTAATAAATCAAATTGGTAACTTAAAAAATTTAAAGCTAATCTCTATGTCGCAGGAGCCATACTTGACTAGCCATAGGTGGGTATTGCCCTACTGGACTGAACAAATAGAGAAAAATTCTATCATAAATTTCTATTGGTCACTACAATATTAGAGTTTCTCAGTTTACTGGCCCTACGTGAGAAGAGAAAAGTAAGTTCTTCCTGTATAAAATTCTGATATTCACTTCAGCTGACCTCTTGGGTTAAGATAATCTTGAGAAAAGCTGTAGTCTAGAAATTTCAATTTAGGACTGTGTGCTGAGTGCCCAGAGACCTGTTATAAGGTATGTTTTTGAAGCATGAATATTTGTTTCTAGCCTACAACTGATCTGGTAATTTTTGTTATAATAGAGTCTGTTGAATTATAGGTAGTAACTGAGCACTACCTATTTACCTTATTCTTTTTATATCAAAGCACTAATTACTAACTATGTTTACAAGTTACTCTGTAAGTACATTCTCCTTACAAAGCTTTATAAAATAAGCATATGAATATTGTTTTCTACTTTAAAAAATGTTTTCTTTAATGTAAATATGAAAAAAATTCTTCTATAACTTTTGTTTATATTACAAATAAAATCAATGACTGCAAAGTGTGTGTCCCTGAATAGGACTTCTATATCAAACTGCACACACCCATGGCTCTGGGGCCATTTTGGACAAGGGGGAGGAAAGTTTGTAAGAGCCAGGGTTGGCCCATGGACAGAGGGAAACAGGCTTTCAGGCCACAGGAAACTTGTGCATGTGAACTTGGAGCAATGGTGGCATCAAGTACAAGACATAAGCCAACTCAATGAGACAAGAGCTCAGAATAGAGAAAGGGAAATGGGTGGCCAGCCAGCCCTAGCCTGGGAACTGCTGGAGACTGATTACTACTGAGTGCAGGAGAATGGACAGTACTTACAACCTGTAGATAGGCTGACTAGATTCCAGTGGATGGATATGTACAGAAGGACATCTGGTACAAAATGATTGACTGGACAGGACTTAACATGTATGGTGGAATGCATGAGGCCCAGCAGGGGTGTGGGGGGTGTGGGTACATGAATGGGGGAAGGGATTAAATTTGAGTAAGAACTGTTTTATGAAATGTATAAAACTGAGTAAAAATGTTGTTTTGGTTGTATAAAAAGCAGACAAAATTAAAATCAGTGAATTGAAAACTCCTTAATGGAATTTAAATCTAACCAGATGAAGCTTTGATTTGTGCTTTTAAATTTCAATTTAAAAATGTTCATTTGATTACCATATTACTTCAAAAGCATATGGATCCACCCTCCACTGACAGCTCATATAATAACTTTCCAGGTCCCTGCCAGACAATTCTTTTCAATTTTCTGTAATTCTATTATGAAAATGTATTGTAAGCCATACATGGCTGCACATGCCTTTAATCCCAGTACTTGGGAGGCAGAGGCAGGTGAATCTGTTGAGTTCAAGGCTAGCCTGGTCTACCTATGTAGTGAGTTCCAGGCCAGCAGGAGCTACAGGGAGACCCTGTCTCAAAAAGAAAAAAGAAAAAGAAAAAAAAAAGAACCCCACCCTCCAAACCAAAAACAAAAACAAGCATATTGTTAGGAAAAGATAATTTAGGAAGACAAAAATCTCTCCTTGGGAAGGATAGCAGGTAGGTGCTCAAATGATATGGCTGTTAGGATTCCAATGACCAGCTCTGTCTCGGTCATGATCTTGATTTTTAGAACAGAAGCAAGAGAAACATATTGGCATATCTAGGACAGAAGGTTAAAGTGATCAATTAAGAGACAAATTCAGATTGAGTTACTAGTCTGTAGTTTGTTTATTTAATCAATTATTTATTTTTTGAGACAGGGTCTCTCTGCAGTCCCTGCTGTCCTGGAACTCACTATGTAGACCAGGCTGGATTTGAATTCACAGAGACCTGCTTGCCTATGCCTCCCCAGGGCTGTGATAAAGGCATGTGCCATCACACCTGGTATCTGTAGTTTATTTAAAAAAATATTTTTATAAATTTCTTATACATTTCATACAATAGTTCTTAATCAAATTTATTTGTGCTCCCTGACCCATGCCTTCACAAACCCCACTTCCAGGCCCATTTGGTAAAGCATTTTACCCAGATGTCTTTTAAGTTCGCCCACAGGTATTTATTCAGCCTATCTAGAGATCTTATGGAAGGTCTACTCTTCCTCGACAGCCATAATTGGTTTCCAACAGTTCTCACCCACTTCCCACAAGACCCTTGTCTGATTGCGTTGTCATGGGTCTTTGTACTCATTGACACCATTGTGACAAGTTCACATGAATATGCTTCCAGTAGCCTGAAAGCCTGCTTCCCTATGTTAATAGGCCGACTCTGGGTCTAACAGTCTTTCTACCCATCTTCTAAAATGGTCCCTGAGCTATGGGTGGGTGAAGTTTAATACAGGAGTCCTGTCCAAGGACACACTCTGCAGTCTCTTATTCTCTAAAACTTAACTAGTTGTGGCCTATAAGGAAACTTCATTGGCGGGACTTGAGGGATGCACTAGTTTTCTCTCCACCCCCTGTTCCACTATATACCATGAGCCTTAGGTGCAGAGGTTCCAATGTAGATATGTCACCTAAGGGTGGGCATCTCTCAGATGTATGTCCTCTGTGTGTGACCAGTTGTGGTGCTCTGCAGTAGCTTCCATTTGTTGCAAAAAGAAGTTTTATTTTGATGAGTGGTGTACTGTATTCTTTTCTATAAATATAAAGATCCATATTTAGGAGATGGTAAGAGATTTAATTTGTCTAGAAATAGGATTTTCTCTAGGATCAATGCTCTCCAGCCATATATATTTGGCTATGATTATACTACCACTCATGGATTCACTCCCACTAAGAGGGCTTTAAGTCAAATTAGATAGCTGGTGATTACCCACCCCCCAGGTGGATAGGATAACATACCACTACTGCACCAATAGATGTAGTTTGCTGTGCCAGTCATCATGGTTATTTGGCTGTAGGACTGGTTTGGACCATTTATTGATTTTTCTCCTTTAGCTGCTGGCACAGTATTCTCTAGAACTATCAGAGCTAATCTTCAGGAAGGTTTCCAGGTCAGGTCCTATTCCATTGCTCCAAGTCCTGTATACAAAGTTTGTCCTGTCTTCAGCAGTAAGGTTCGGTGATAACCAAGGGCTCTGGAAGTAGCCTGTGTTATTTTGGGAGTGTCTTGGACTACTCTGACCAACCACTTGAAGGGGGGACACTTCTGTCTGGCACTGTGCTCCTTGCCATACAACCCCCAGGTACACACTTACATTAATGTTCCAACAGTATATGTGTATTTCTCAGGGGGTTGCCAGGACAACACATTTTCCTCTGTTTCCCCATGCCACCCATTTTCCATTCATCTCTCCTCTTACTCTTTCCATCCAACCTCCCTCTACCCTCCCCAGTTCAAGTGTCCACTTTCTCCCTACTCTCCTCATAACAACAATCTTCCCCCTCTCCTGAGTTCCCTCCTTCTCCACCCCCATAGTCTCCTCCATGTCCCTCCTTCCCCCTCCCAGACAAACACTCCCATTTCTCCACCTCCTCCCTAGTAATGTCTGCTCCCTACTATCCCACTCTTGAGGGCTTTTCCTTTCCCTTTCCCTTGCATTTCCTTGCCATTTTTCTGGTTCCTGCCTTTACATCAAGATATATACTCACATATAAGAGATTGGTGTTGCCCTCTGCAAATGAGGAAGAACATATATCACTTGCTTTTCTGAGTTTGTGTTACTTCACTTAGTATAACAGTCTCTAGTTCCATCCATTTTCATATCATAATTTCATCTTTTCCAACTGCTAAGTAGAACTCAATTATGTAAATGTACCACATTTTCATTAACCACTCATCAGTTGAGGGACACTTAGGTTGTTTTCATTTCTTAGCTATTATGAAAAGAGTAGCAAGCGACATGGATATACAGGTATCTCTACAGTAGGATGAGTCCTTTGGGCATATGTCAAGGAGTGGAATAACTGGATCATATGGTAAATTTATTTTCAGCTTTTTAAGAGTTTTTCACACTGCTTTCCATAAGGGTTGCACAAATTTCAATCCCACCACCCATGTACAAGCATTTCCCTTTCTCCACATCCTTGCAAGCATTTGGTATCAGTTGGCCAGGCATTGAGTTCAACAATCAAGAAGTGTGACCCCATTAATCTACAAAGCTTCTATCCAGCAAAAGGAACAATTAAGGAAGTGAAGAGGAAACCCACTGAGCAGGAGAAATTCTTCACATGTTGCACATCTGACAGAGGAATAATATCCAGAATATACAAAGAACTCAAAAAAAATTGAAAGAAGAAAATAAACCTCTCAATAAAAAATAGGCTACAGATCTGAACAGGGAGTTCTCAAAGGATGAGATAAAAATGGTTAAGAAACATTTTAAAAAGTGCTCAAGATCCTTAGTAATTAGAGAAATAACCACTTTAATAGATAAAAACCACTTTAAGATTCCATCTTAGCTTGGCCAAGATCAAGAGAACAAAAGACACAAAATGCTAGTCTGTAGTTTTTAAGCAGGCCACACCTAGAGAGCTAACTGTTCAAAAGGGAAAGATTTCTTCTGGCTCAACAAGTCTTGGCTTGGGAACAAATCAGACTAGGAGAAGGTTCCACATGCTTTCATGATACTACTTTTCACCTCATGCAAGATTTTTTAAATAGAAATACATTTATATGTTCTTATATATATATGGATTTTAATAATTATTTTATTGATGTTTTGTGTATTTCAGACATCATTTCTCAGTTCGGTTTGGACATATTTCCCTTTCCCTTCACCCTACCCCACCCCAGATCATGCACTCTGCCATAACTGTCCTGCATCTTTCTCTCAGTCTTTTTTTATGTTTAGGAATTAACATTTTCCTCCTTTAATTTTATATTATTATAAAATATGAATACACACTTTTCATTCATATACAGTAATTACAGAGTCTGAAAGTGATAGATCGATTCTACAGCCCATTGAGAGATTTACATTATAACAACATAGTTGCTTTCAGATAAACAGAAATATAATAATAATGTTGTTCAGCTTGCCTTTCATCTGGGGACTTGGTGTTAGCATCCACAAATGAAGGAGACCATTCACCACTTGTTTTTCTGGGACTGTGTTACTTCGCATAGCAAAATGGTTTCGAGTTCCAACCACATACCTGCAAAGTTCATGATATTATCTTTCTTTACCACTGAGTAGTACTCCATTGTGTAGATGCACCACATTTTCGTCATCCACTTGTCAGCTGAGGGGCATTTGGGTTGGTTCCAGCTCTTTGCTATTGTGAAGAGAGCTGCAAAAAACATGGATGTTCGTGTATCTTTGTGGAAGGATGAGTCTTGTGGGTATACACCCAAGAGTGTTATGGCTGGGTCAGGTGGTAGGCTCATTTTGAGTCTTTTAAGGGTTCTCCACACTGCTTTCCATAATGGTTGTACAAGTTTACATTTCTGCCAGCAGTGGATGGAAGTTCTGCTTTCCCCACAACCTCTCCAGCATTTGGTGTCTTTTGTGTTCTTGATCTTAACCAGTTGTATTGGAGTAAGATGATATCTGAGAGTGGTTTTAATTTGAATCTCCTTAATTATTAATGATGTTGAACACTTAAGATGTTTCTCAGCCATCTTTACTTCCTCACTGGTGAAGTCTCTGTTCAGCTCTTTACTCTGTTTTTTTTTTTTGAGTAGGTCATTTGTTTCTTTACTTCTTTGTTTTTTGAGTACTCTATATATTCTTGACGTTAGTGCTCTGTCAGATGAATCACTGGTGAATATTTCCTCCCGCTCTGTGGGCTTTATCTTCACTTCCTTGATTGTTTCTTTCACTGTACAGAAGCTTTTGATTTTGATGAGGTCCCATTTGTCAACTGTTGAACTTATTTCCTGTGCAGCTGCTGTCTGATTTAGAAAGCCTTTTCCTACACCTATGTCTTGTAGGTTGTTACCAAATTTTCTTCTGTTACCTTCAGGGTTTCAGGTTTTACATTCACATCTTTGATCCACTTGGAGTTGACTTTTGTACAGGGTGAGAGGTAGGGGTTTAATTTTGTTCTTCTACAAATGGTGATCCAGTTTTCCCAGCACCATTTGCTGAAGATGCTGTCCTTTCTCCATTGAGGATTTTTGTCCCTTTGTCAAATATGAGGTGGCTGAAATTGTATGAGCTTAAGTTTGGATCTTCAATTTTGTTCCACTGCTCAATGGGTCTGTTTCTGTGCTGGTACTAGGCTGTCTTTAAGACTATGGCCCTGTAATATAGCTTGAAGTCTGGTAGAGTAATTCCCCTGTATTGCATTTTTCATTCAGGGTTGCTTTAGCTATTCAGGGTCTTTTGTTTTTCCATATGTATTGGAAAAAATCCATAGGATTTTTTTTCCAAGTCTGTGAAGAAGCTCATGGGGATCTTGATTGGGATTGTGTTGAATCTATATATCTATTTGGGGAAAATGGACATTTTTACTAAATTAATTTTTCCAATCCATGAGCATGGGAGATCTTTCCATCTTTTGATGTCATTTTCAATCTTCTTATTCAGGGGTTTAAATTTTTTGTTGTAGAGATCGTTGGTATCTTTGGTTAGGTTTGTTCCCAGGTATTTTATTGTTTTTGAGGCTATTGTGAGTGGGAAGGTCTCCTTATATTCCTAATCCACTTGTTTATTGTTGGTATCAAGAAAGACTACTGATTTTTCATGTTAATTTTGTATTCCACCACTTTACTGAAACTCCTAATCATTTCTAGAAGTTTTCTGGTGGAGTTTTAAGCATCCCTTAAGTAAACTATCCTATCATCTGCAAAAAGGGATAGATTAACTTCTTCTTTTCTGATTAGTACTCCTTTAATTTCCTTCTCTTGTCTTACTGCCCTAGCAAGCATTTCAAGCAATATGTTAAATAGTAGTGGCAATAAGGGATGGCCTTGCAGGGTTCCTGCCTTTAAGGGAAATGGTTCCAACTTTTCTCCATTTAGGATGATGTTGGCAGTGGGTTTCCTACATATGGCTTTGATAATATTGAGGAATGTTCCCTTCAGTCTGATTCCCTCTAGGACTTAAAACATGAAGGGATGCTGGATCTTGTATTTGGATTTTAATAAAAGATGGTAGAAGAAATAACTATGAAGTGGGCCTCTATTATTTAGATAAATTATATAGAGGGCATTGCTTATGTAGTATTAAGCCTAACTTAATGCTTGATACTTAAATTTCTTATTAAATTTAAGGGCTAAAAGCCTTTACTGTTCCACAAATATTTCTGAGCTTTCTAGTTTGGGGGAGTAAACAGTAATCCCCACAACAAAAGCCAGCTGGAGAAATGGAACTGCCGCCTTTTTCACTTTGGTTTCTAGAAAACAAAATCAAATTCTCAGTAGCAGCATCTAGATAGATAGATATGCAACTTGTCCTTGAGTTTGGAAATTTACATATAAAGTCACAAATCTATTAACTGCTGATATATTGATGACCACGAAATACCTAGTCTTCTATCAGTGAATTAAAAATTAAGCACAGTAAAATGTGGACTTTAAGATGACCATTTAAAATCACCATTGGATGAGCATTGAACATTCAGCAAATAGTTGTGGAGACTTTCTGTCTTACTCTATTGCATTATGAATATTTTACACACTCTCTTGCACATGCAAACACAAATGAAGATACAGGCTTTAATATAGATATGTACTTGAGATTACCTGAGCTGACACCGAACCCACTTCAGGCACTCATAACTCATAACTTTAAAACAGCATCAATTATCTCATCCACTGTGCTTTCTCTAGCTACGTAATCTTCATAGACATTAACATTAACTACATGCAGTTGTGTTTATACAAGATTATGTTTTTGCTCAAGGTCATTACTATTTACTAGCTGATTCCACTAACAATTCTTCTAGTATGTCCTGAAGCTGTTTACTTTCGATTTTAACACCTATGTCATTTCTTTTCTTAAGATTTATCTATTATTAAATGCTAAAAACTAATTGGAGCTTATTTGCCACGAACTCTTTTATACCATGCAAATACAGGGGAGTTAAATGACATTCTTTTTTTTAAATTTTTTTTATTAATTTTATTTATTTCTGTGTGTGTATGAATGTACTGTCTGCATGCAAGTTTGTGCACCCGTGTCGTGCAATGCCGCGGAGGTCAGAAGAGGGTGTCGGATTCCCCTGGAACTGGAGTTCTCCTGGAATTGGAGTTTCAGATGGTTCTCGGTCGTCTTGTGGGTGCTGGGGATCGAACCTGGGTCCTCTGTGAGAGCGGTTGGCTCTCTTAACCGCTAGGCCATCTCTCCAGCCCTAAATGACATTCTTTATCAATGAAAGGATGGAACTAATGGATAACTACATCCACCAATCAGCTTTACATGGATATTCCTGAGGTTTGATAGGAAATTCAGATGTTTCTAGGAGGATCAAGTCATATCAATACCAAATGAGTAACATCGTTTTACTGCCTTTTTCTGTTTTGGTTTCTTTTTCTCATGTCATTCACTCTAGGATAATTAGTCACAAAAAGTCTTTTCTTGAAGATTGGTTTTAGAAGGGAGACCAAGCTCAGCTCTCAAGTTAGTACAACAAGCTGAATCAAAGACATCAACCACAGCAGACACCAAGGGAATAAGGGATGGTGACATGACTGCAGATACTAAAAGATTAGTAATAGGAAGGCTGATTGGGATGACTGTAGAAGTTGATGCCTGTCAATTTAGCCATGATTATTACTATAGAAATGTATAGATGAGGAGAGTTAAAATACCGGAACTTGAAAGTGAGGACATTAAGGAATACAATGGCTAGTTTTAGAACAATCTATTATTTGCACTTCCTACATATCCCACCCTACCATTTCTCTGTTTTTGTTTTTTTTGATATGATTTATTATTCATATTTACAACATATATGCTACAATATATAAAATATGTGATAAAACATATAATACATGTGCATTTTTTACTATTGGTGGTAATGTTTTATTAAATCACTGTGAATACTGAATTAGTTAATACTGAATATTTGCTCCTGAGAGAAATGCTAGGTTGGTGTCTTCAGAAGCTCTGGTTATAATATCTTTCATCACCTCATAAATATATAGCCTTGCTTTATGAGGCTTTTGCCTTAAGACAAAATAGATGTTATATGTTATTGATTAATTTTCAGGCAACTACTAGAATTCTTGCCTGAACTAAATGTACATAGAATATATATTTTCTTCATAAGGTTTGTCACAATTTTCTTATGACTGGGAACACTAGACAGCACTTAATAATTATATTTTAAAACCATTTTAAACAGTGAAACCATCCAGAAATAAAAATGCATAAAAAGTTGGGAAACATGACACTAAAGAGACCATGAAAAACCATTCCTTGTAGTATGAGAGCTGAAATTAGAAGGCAGAGCATGACTTTGCTTCAGCTCTTCTAGGAAACTGTGCCTCTGGACACTCAAATTCTCCAACACCATGATTCAGTCATCGACCATGATTGCAGAAATGCAGCAGATATCGATTACAGCTCATAAATATATATTAGCAAATAAGTGAGCTCACAAAATGAGCAGTTTGTATTAGTAGTCATACATGTACATATTCAGACATTATGTGGTTTTGGATGAACCTATTTGAGATTTTCTGAAAATTGGAGAAGGGAGCCTACGATTTTACATATAACAAGTGAGACAATCTGCTGACAATTAAATACACAGAATAAAGTAGAAAATTAGAAGACTCTGGTTTTTGCTTATCTAGATGGGAAAAAAATCAACAGAGTGGCTAAAATGAACAGCAATTACACTGATGGCAAATATTGGGAAGCTAACGTGTGGTGGTAACTATAAGATTGCAATATTAAACAACTGTGCTCTTATATTGTTAATCCATTAACAGGTTCTAGAACTAAGCTACCATTTATTTTCAGAGTTAGGAATTTTTGATATATGGATGGAGGGTATGTATGCATATTTTAGAGTAATAAAAGATCAAAGGAATGTGGAAAAAAACTAGTTTGTCATGACATTATATCTAACCACAGTATTTATTTTATGGGAATGTTCTTAGTATTTCTTATACAAGAAATTTCTTATACAAGGCTGTTTGAGCTTTTGTCCAAGCCTTTTCTAAAATATTATATAGTAGTTAAAAGTATCAGTCTGAAACTCCAATTCCAGGAGAACTCCAGTTCCAGGGGAATCCGATGCCCTCTTCTGACCTCCGCGGCATTGCACGACATGGGTGTGCAGACTTGCATGCAGACAGTACGTTCATACACATACAGAAATAAATAAAATTTAAAAAAGTATCAGTCTAGTATAAATTAACCTTTCTGGATGCTTAACGACCATACTTAATGCCATACCAATTTGGCCAAGGGCCTTAAGGGATAACTTTGTTCCTTGCCCTCAGAGGTCAACTAAGTCCCAGGGGACTATGTATGCATGGGGACATCTCTTGAAATGTCCTGCAAACATGAGTCACCAGTCTTCCTGTGCAGGGAGGTCTTGGAGATCCACTAATGGTACTTCAGCCAGTGTCCAGTCTATAAAGAGGAAAATCTGCTCATTCTCAAACCCCAGTAGTAGCTCAGTCCACAAATTGGATGTCTCAGCAGTCCCCATCTGGCACTGAAGGTTTGGAGGATTCTTAGAGACATGAGTCTTCAGACCTTATTGGGAGGTTCAAAAGCCTTGTCTCATGTCTTTGAAGGATGGCAAAAGCAGTGGCAGCCACAGGGTAGGTACACTTGCCAGTAAGACAAGCCAAACAATTGTGCTCTTATTTATTTATTTATTATTTATTTTTATTTTTTTACTTTTTGTCTTTTTACTAAGATCTCAAGTTTTATACCTGAAGTACAATTTCTCAGGACTTACTATTTACTATTTCTGGTTATACTTTCATTTTGGATGTTTAAGGTTACACAGTTAGCCCAGATTAACCAAGGTTTTTGTTTTCTCAAGGTCAGTTGAGGATCTGGTCCTCAAAGGTCACTCAGGTTCAGGGGATAGGTGGGAGCCCCTGGCTCCTTTTGGCTTTTCAATAATCAGTCCCGTCCATTTGAAGACAAAGCCAGGTCTTGCTAGACCAGACTTTCCTTTCTGAAACATGAGCAGACTTTCCTTTTTATAGACTGGACACTGGCTGAAGTCCCATTAGTGGACCTCCAAGACCTCCCTGCACAGGAAGACTGGTGAGCCACGTTTGCCGGACATTTCAAGAGATGCCCCCATGCATAGTCCCTTGGAACTTAGTTGACCTCCAAGGGCAAGGAACAAAGTTATACCTTAAGGCCCTTGACCAAATTGGTATGGCATTAGGTATGGTCGTTAAGCATCCAGAAAGGCTAAGTTACACCAGCCTGATACTTTTAACTATTGTGTAATATTTCACAAAAGGCTTGGACAAAACCTCAAGCAGCCTTGTATAAGAAATACTAAGAAGCATTCCCATAAAAAAATACTGTGGCTAGACATAATGTCATGACAAACTAGTTTTTTCCACATTCCTTCGATCATATATCACTCTAAAATATACATACATATCCTCCATCCAAATATCAAAAATTCCTAACTCTGAAAATAAATGGTAGCTTAATTCCAGAACCTGTTAAGAGATTCACAATATAAGAGCACAGTTGTTTTCAGATTGCAAGGAATATAAAATTAATGTTGCTCAGTTTGCCTTACAACTAGGTAATTGGTGCTAGCATCCACAGATGTGGGATACCATTTGTCCTTTGTTTTTCTGGGACTGTTACTTCACTTAACATTATATTTTCTAGTTATTTTCATTTACCATCCCTGCATCTCTGGTATGATTTCAACTCGGTCATGATGAATAGTCTTTTTGATGTGGGTCTGTATGTGGTTTGCAAGTATTTTATTGAGAATTTTTGTATCTGTGTTCATTAATGAGATGGGTCTATAGTTCTCCTTTTTGGTTGTATCTTTGCCTGGTTTTGGTATTAGAGTGATGCTGGCTTCATAGAATGAATTTGGGAGATTTCCCTCTGCTTGTATCTTTCTGAATAATTTGAGTAATAATGCTTGTAAGTATTTTTTGAGATATTTTAGAGTATTCTGCCATTAAACCATCTGTGCCTGTGCTTTTCTAGTTGGGATGTTTCTTACTTCATTTTTAATTTCTTCATATATTATGGGTCTGTTTAAGCTATTGTTCTCTTCGCGGTTATGCTTGGTGCTTCCCAGGATTTCAGATATTCACCAATTTCTCCTAGGTTTTCAAACTTAGTAAAGTATAGATTTTTGATGTATTCCCCTATGATTTTCTGGATCTTTTCATTGTCTGTTATAAGATTTCCCCTTTCATCCCAGATTCTATTGATTTCGAGTTGATCTTTCTTTCTTTTGCTTAACTGGGCTAGAGGTCTGTCTATCTTGTGTATTCTCTCAAAGAACGAACTTTTGGATTGATTGATTTCTTTTTTTTTTTTTTTTGTATTGCTTTCTTTGTTTCTATTTCATTGATTTCTGCTCTGATTTTTGTTATTTCTTCCTGTCGGTTGTGCTTAGGATTCATTTGTTGTTGTCTGTCAAGTGCTTTTAGTTGCAGTGTTAGATCATTCACTTGTGCTCTTTCTGTTTTCCTAATGTAGGCACCCAGGGCTATAAACTTCCCTCTTAGGACTGCTTTTAAAGTGTCCCATAGGTTTTGTTGTGTGGTATTATTGTTGTTATTCAGTTCCAGGAATGCTTTTATTTCTCTTTTTATTTCTTCCTTGAGCCGTTCATTATTCAGCAGTGTGTTGTTTAGTCTCCATTTGTTCTTGTAGATAGTAGGGCTTATCCTGGTGTTGATATTGAGCTTTTTTGCATTGTGGTCTGATACAACACATGAAATTATTTCAATCTTTTTATATTTGTTGAGGTTTTTTCTGTGTCCCAGTATGTGGTCAGTTTTGGAGTATGTTCCATGGAGTGCTGAGTAGAAAGCATATTCTCTGGTATTTGGTTGGAATATTTGGTAGATGTCTGTGAGGTCCATTTGTGGTATTGTATTCAGTTCAGATGTCTGTTTATTCTTTGTCCAGTTGACCCGACCAAAGGGCTCAGTGGGGTATTGAAGTCCCATACCATGAGTGTGCTGGGTTTAATCCATGCCTTGTGGTTCTGGAGAATTGTCTTTAAAAAGTTTGGTGCACCAGAGTTTTGTGCATATATATTAATGATTGTGAAATCTTCATGGTCAATTGTTCCTTTGATAAAGATGTAATGGCCCTCTTTGTCTCTTTTGATTTCTTTTACTTTGAAGCATATTTTGTCTGATATTAAAATAGCAACTCCTGCTTTCTTTTGGTACCATTTTCTTGGGATATTTTTTTCCATCCCTTCACCTTAAGTTGGTGCCTATCCTTAGAGTGAGATGGGTTTCTTGTAGAAAGCATATAGATGGGTTTTGTTTCTTAATCTAATCTCCCAGTCTATGTCTTTTGATTGGGGAGTTTAGTCCATTAATATTTAAGGTTATAATTGAAAGATGTGTGTTGCTTCCTTTTACCTTATTATCCATTTGCATTTTTGTTCTAGGTTTCTACTTCTGCAGTTATGCTTTTATAAATTTCCCTTTCTAAGTGGCTGTGGATAGTTGCTCCTCTCTTCTGTCCTTCAAATTGCTTCAAGTATTCTCTGAAGGGTTGGTTTTACAGACATGTATTCTATCATCTTTTTTTATGGCATGGAAGATTTTTCTCTCTCCTTCAACTATAATCAACATTTTTTGCTGGGTATAGTAACCTGAGTTGGCATCTGTAGTCCTTTAACAGTGGGAATACTTTGCTCCACATTCTTCTTGCTTTCATCGTTTGTGCTGAGAAGTCAGTTCTAATTGTGATGGGTTTCCCTTACATGTAACTTTTTGTTTTTTTTTTTTCTTGTGGCTTTCAGAATTTTGTCTTTCTTTTGGGCATCTAGTGTTTTAACTGTGATATGGTGTGGGATGTTTCTTTCTGGTCTTGTCTGTTTGGAGTTCTATGTGCTTCTCCTATTTGTATCGGTTTGTCTTTTTTAGTTTGGGGAAATTTTCATCTATTATTCTGTTGAAGATCTGATCAATACCATTTTCTTGGGATTCTTCTTCTTCCTCTATACCTATGATTCAGAGGTTTGATCTTTTCATAGTGTCCCACATTTCCTGGATGCTCCACATTTGTGTATTTTTAAATTTTTCATAATCTTGAGCTTTTTACTTGTTCTGTGTTATCTTCCGGGTCTGATATTCTTTGTTCTGCTTCCTCCATTCTATTTCTGAGGCTTTTTCCATTCCTTTCTTCTTGATTGGATGAGTGTTCTATTTCCTTTTTCATTTTATCCTGTGATTTCTTTAGTATTTCCATTTCTTTTCGGAGCTTCTCAATCTCTTCCTGTAGCTCCTTGCTTCACTGGTTGGTTTCCTTTTTCAGTGTTTCCACTTCCTTCTGGAATTTGTCATTTTCTCCCTCTAGTTCTTTCTGGCATTTATAATTGTCTCCCTCTAGGTCCTTCTTGAGTTTTTCATTCTCTCTCTTGAGTTCTCTGACTTGTTCTTTATATTCTTTGATTTGTTTGAATATGTCTGCAATTGATCCTCTAAGATCTATGTCCTGGGCCACCCCTAGGTGGATCCTACTGTAAGAATCTCCCACAGAGTTGGGAGAGGTTGGGGTTTAATTATCCTGCACCTTTCCCACGTTGTCCCTAGTTGTGTCCCTGGCAAGTGGGTTTCCCTTTGCCTGTATTCCAATGTGAATCCCAAATGCCTCTTCACTGTATTGAGGGCTTGTTTTGTTTGCCTCCTTCAGATGCCTTCCTTTATTTATTTTTTGTTTGTTTTTTTTCTCCTTGTTTATGGAGTGTTGACTTGTCTAGGTTTCAGGCTTTCAATTTTGTTCATATATTGGAAGTCTAACTCACTCTTCCCTTTCTGTTCTGATGATTCTCCAAAAAATCAGATAGGGAACAACCCAGTCATACCCTGCTAGGCACTGTGCTCACTCTGCTTCTTGCCAGTCAGTTTCTCTAGGTTGTTTCTAGGGCTTGGTGATGAGGGACTAGATGTGTCTCAGGTTCACTGTTTCATTTATTGCCTTGTGCACCGGAATCATTATTGTGGTTGCACTTGGACACTCCTTCAGCAATTCAAATTGGGAGGGGGTATCCCTCACTTAGCCAGCACCTCAGTACTCTGTGCTTCAGGTGGTTCTGGGAAATCCCTGGTCCAAGTTCTGTGCACTGAAGTCTCACAGTGGCAACAGGCCAACCTTTTATACCAGCTATCAGGGTGACTCTGCCCCCACAACCACACAAGACAATGATTCAGTTATCCAACAGGCCAATGATACAATTATCCAACAACCCAGTGATAGAATTATCCAATAATCCACCTGGCTGAAGTGCCTGGCTCCTACCTGTACTTTAGTTGGTCCTGGGAAATCCCCAATCTAAGCTCTGTGCACTCACAAACTACCTTTTATATCTATGCATCTAATATAGCACTCTGTTGCATTGTATAGATTTTGGTGATAGTGCATTTTTGCCTTCTGATTTAACACCAAGTTACAGTAAGATTCCTGCTCTGGAAAAGCTATATAATTCTTCTTCCTCAAAGTTAATTAGGTGATGATAATAATGATCCCTGTTTACTGAAGTATATTTCATACATTGTGCTAAGAGCTTTGAAAACAATCACTTTAATACTTAAAATAATCACATGAAGAAAGTGTTATTATTATATGCATTTTTAGATTGAATTCTAGGTTTAGAATGCATGACTAGCTTGCTAGATAGAGCTCAACTGACACAAGTGAAGATGCTGAAATTTCAGTGCACATTTGCTTTTATTTGTTAATGAAAATAAGCTTTATTACATTAAGTAATAAATACATACAAAGTTGCAAACAGTTTCAGTCATTTTCTTCCAGATCAGCTTACAGCAAATGTGGAATGGACATCTACACACAGTCTCAGGATGGAAATTTGGGGGTGCTTGTTAGGTTGGGTAGATTGCTCTTTCTTCTGTATTTATAACATGTGCATTTTTTAAAGGTTGACTTCAAAGCACTCAGTGTCATGCAAATGCTTAAGCAAAGAAGGTCCATTAAGCTGGATCTACACTGTTTGGCAAGCAGGCCAGCTACTAAGTTAAACGTGCTGTGGGTAGCACTAAAGTCCTCAAAGTCCAATGAGCTTATAAAAAGGAATAAGGGGCTGGAGAGATGGCCTAGCGGTTAACGGCACCAACTGCTCTTGCAGAAGACCCGGGTTCAATCCCCAGCACCCATATGGAGGCAAAGAACCGTCTTTAACTCCAGTTCCAGGGGAATCTGACACCCTCTTCTGACCTCCGCAGCATTGCACCACAGGGGTGCACAAACCTACATGCAGACAGTACATTAATACACATACAAAAATAAATAAAATAAAAAAACTAAAAAATAAAAAGGAACAAATCAGTATGGTGATGCAAATGACAAATGTACTCAAAGGAAAATTAAAGAGAGACACTGGTATTTGGGGGCAAACAATAGTTTGCTGTAATTTCATATGCATCTTTTAAATCAATGCTTGAAAAAAAAAAAGACGATCTGGGTCATTCCTAACTACTTAAAATGCCTGTCTTAATTGACTGCAAAATATTTTCCCAATCTTTGAGAGTGTATGTTCAGAGCTTAGTGAACCATGGAAGAAAAAACTAAACTGTTACCATTTTGAAAAAAAGAATTACAGGAGAGATGAATTGTAACCTCCCATCTCATACAAAGATGGGGACCTTTANCATTGCACGACATGGGTGTGCAGACTTGCATGCAGACAGTACGTTCATACACATACAGAAATAAATAAAATTTAAAAAAGTATCAGTCTAGTATAAATTAACCTTTCTGGATGCTTAACGACCATACTTAATGCCATACCAATTTGGCCAAGGGCCTTAAGGGATAACTTTGTTCCTTGCCCTCAGAGGTCAACTAAGTCCCAGGGGACTATGTATGCATGGGGACATCTCTTGAAATGTCCTGCAAACATGAGTCACCAGTCTTCCTGTGCAGGGAGGTCTTGGAGATCCACTAATGGTACTTCAGCCAGTGTCCAGTTTATAAAGAGGAAAATCTGCTCATTCTCAAACCCCAGTAGTAGCTCAGTCCACAAATTGGATGTCTCAGCAGTCCCCATCTGGCACTGAAGGTTTGGAGGATTCTTAGAGACATGAGTCTTCAGACCTTATTGGGAGGTTCAAAAGCCTTGTCTCATGTCTTTGAAGGATGGCAAAAGCAGTGGCAGCCACAGGGTAGGTACACTTGCCAGTAAGACAAGCCAAACAATTGTGCTCTTATTTATTTATTTATTATTTATTTTTATTTTTTTACTTTTTGTCTTTTTACTAAGATCTCAAGTTTTATACCTGAAGTACAATTTCTCAGGACTTACTATTTAATATTTCTGGTTATACTTTCATTTTGGATGTTTAAGGTTACACAGTTAGCCCAGATTAACCAAGGTTTTTGTTTTCTCAAGGTCAGTTGAGGATCTGGTCCTCAAAGGTCACTCAGGTTCAGGGGATAGGTGGGAGCCCCTGGCTCCTTTTGGCTTTTCAATAATCAGTCCCGTCCATTTGAAGACAAAGCCAGGTCTTGCTAGACCAGACTTTCCTTTCTGAAACATGAGCAGACTTTCCTTTTTATAGACTGGACACTGGCTGAAGTCCCATTAGTGGACCTCCAAGACCTCCCTGCACAGGAAGACTGGTGAGCCACGTTTGCCGGATATTTCAAGAGATGCCCCCATGCATAGTCCCTTGGAACTTAGTTGACCTCCAAGGGCAAGGAACAAAGTTATACCTTAAGGCCCTTGACCAAATTGGTATGGCATTAAGTATGGTCGTTAAGCATCCAGAAAGGCTAAGTTACACCAGCCTGATACTTTTAACTATTGTGTAATATTTCACAAAAGGCTTGGACAAAACCTCAAGCAGCCTTGTATAAGAAATACTAAGAAGCATTCCCATAAAAAAAAATACTGTGGCTAGACATAATGTCATGACAAACTAGTTTTTTCCACATTCCTTCGATCATATATCACTCTAAAATATACATACATATCCTCCATCCAAATATCAAAAATTCCTAACTCTGAAAATAAATGGTAGCTTAATTACAGAACCTGTTAAGGGATTCACAATATAAGAGCACAGTTGTTTTCAGATTGCAAGGAATATAAATTTAATGTTGCTCAGTTTGCCTTACAACTAGGTAATTGGTGCTAGCATCCACAGATGTGGGATACCATTTGTCCTTTGTTTTACTGGGACTGTGTTACTTCACTTAACATTATATTTTCTAGTTATTTTCATTTACCTGGAAAGTTCATGATATCATCTTTCTTTAATGCTGCATAGAACTCCATTGTGTAGATGTACCATATTTTCTCTATCCACTTGTCAGTTGAGGGGCACTAGGGTTGGTTCCAGGTCTTTGCTATTGTGAAGAGAGCAGCAATAAACATGGCTGTGCATGTATCTGTGAGGTAAGATGAGTCTTGTGGGTGGTATGACTGGGTCAGGTGGCAAGCTCATCTTGAGTCTTCCAAGGGTTCTCCACACTGCTTTCCAGTAGTGGATGAGTGTTCCCCTTTTCCCACAACCTCTCCAGCACTTGGTATCATTTGTTTACTTGATCCTAACCAGTCTTATCAGAGTGAGATGTTATCTTAAAGTGTTTTTAATTTATATTTCCTTAATTATTTGTGATGTTGAACACTTTTTAAGATGTTTCTCAGCCATCTCTAATTCCTCACTTGTGAAGTCTCTGTTCAGCTCTTTGCTCCATCTTTTGAGTGAGTCATTTGTTTTCTTTCTTCTTTGTTTTTTGAGTAGTTTATATACTCTGGAAATCAATGTTCTGTCAGAGGTATTAGCAGTGAAGGTTTCCTCCCACTCTGTGGGTTTTCTCTTCACTTCCTTGATTGTTTCTTTTGATGTACAGAAGCTTTTGAGTTTAATGATATCCCATTTGTCAATTGTCGACCTTATCTCCTACATAGCTGCTTTCTGATTAAGGAAGTCTTTTCCTACATCTATGTCATGTAGGCTGCTGCCAACTTTTCCTTCTAATACCTTCAGAGTTTTGGTTTCATGTTGAGGTCTTTGATCCATTTGGACTTGACTTTTGTACAGGGTGAGAGGTAGGGGTTTAACTCTATTCTTTACAAGTGGTGATTTAGTTTTGCCAACACCACTTACTGAAGATGCTGTCTTTCCTCCATTGTGTCTTCTTGGTCCCCTTGTCAAATATGAGGTGGCTGAAATTGTATGTGCTCAANTGGCAAGTGGGTTTCCCTTTGCCTGTATTCCAATGTGAATCCCAAATGCCTCTTCACTGTATTGAGGGCTTGTTTTGTTTGCCTCCTTCAGATGCCTTCCTTTATTTATTTTTTGTTTGTTTTTTTTCTCCTTGTTTATGGAGTGTTGACTTGTCTAGGTTTCAGGCTTTCAATTTTGTTCATATATTGGAAGTCTAACTCACTCTTCCCTTTCTGTTCTGACGATTCTCCAAAAAATCAGATAGGGAACAACCCAGTCATACCCTGCTAGGCACTGTGCTCACTCTGCTTCTTGCCAGTCAGTTTCTCTAGGTTGTTTCTAGGGCTTGGTGATGAGGGACTAGATGTGTCTCAGGTTCACTGTTTCATTTATTGCCTTGTGCACCGGAATCATTATTGTGGTTGCACTTGGACACTCCTTCAGCAATTCAAATTGGGAGGGGGTATCCCTCACTTAGCCAGCACCTCAGTACTCTGTGCTTCAGGTGGTTCTGGGAAATCCCTGGTCCAAGTTCTGTGCACTGAAGTCTCACAGTGGCAACAGGCCAACCTTTTATACCAGCTATCAGGGTGACTCTGCCCCCACAACCACACAAGACAATGATTCAGTTATCCAACAGGCCAATGATACAATTATCCAACAACCCAGTGATAGAATTATCCAATAATCCACCTGGCTGAAGTGCCTGGCTCCTACCTGTACTTTAGTTGGTCCTGGGAAATCCCCAATCTAAGCTCTGTGCACTCACAAACTACCTTTTATATCTATGCATCTAATATAGCACTCTGTTGCATTGTATAGATTTTGGTGATAGTGCATTTTTGCCTTCTGATTTAACACCAAGTTACAGTAAGATTCCTGCTCTGGAAAAGCTATATAATTCTTCTTCCTCAAAGTTAATTAGGTGATGATAATAATGATCCCTGTTTACTGAAGTATATTTCATACATTGTGCTAAGAGCTTTGAAAACAATCACTTTAATACTTAAAATAATCACATGAAGAAAGTGTTATTATTATATGCATTTTTAGATTGAATTCTAGGTTTAGAATGCATGACTAGCTTGCTAGATAGAGCTCAACTGACACAAGTGAAGATGCTGAAATTTCAGTGCACATTTGCTTTTATTTGTTAATGAAAATAAGCTTTATTACATTAAGTAATAAATACATACAAAGTTGCAAACAGTTTCAGTCATTTTCTTCCAGATCAGCTTACAGCAAATGTGGAATGGACATCTACACACAGTCTCAGGATGGAAATTTGGGGGTGCTTGTTAGGTTGGGTAGATTGCTCTTTCTTCTGTATTTATAACATGTGCATTTTTTAAAGGTTGACTTCAAAGCACTCAGTGTCATGCAAATGCTTAAGCAAAGAAGGTCCATTAAGCTGGATCTACACTGTTTGGCAAGCAGGCCAGCTACTAAGTAAAACGTGCTGTGGGTAGCACTAAAGTCCTCAAAGTCCAATGAGCTTATAAAAAGGAATAAGGGGCTGGAGAGATGGCCTAGCGGTTAACGGCACCAACTGCTCTTGCAGAAGACCCGGGTTCAATCCCCAGCACCCATATGGAGGCAAAGAACCGTCTTTAACTCCAGTTCCAGGGGAATCTGACACCCTCTTCTGACCTCCGCAGCATTGCACCACAGGGGTGCACAAACCTACATGCAGACAGTACATTAATACACATACAAAAATAAATAAAATAAAAAAACTAAAAAATAAAAAGGAACAAATCAGTATGGTGATGCAAATGACAAATGTACTCAAAGGAAAATTAAAGAGAGACACTGGTATTTGGGGGCAAACAATAGTTTGCTGTAATTTCATATGCATCTTTTAAATCAATGCTTGAAAAAAAAAAAGACGATCTGGGTCATTCCTAACTACTTAAAATGCCTGTCTTAATTGACTGCAAAATATTTTCCCAATCTTTGAGAGTGTATGTTCAGAGCTTAGTGAACCATGGAAGAAAAAACTAAACTGTTACCATTTTGAAAAAAAGAATTACAGGAGAGATGAATTGTAACCTCCCATCTCATACAAAGATGGGGACCTTCAGAACTACAGAAGCTAGGACCCAGCACTGTGCTCTGTTTCAGCCAAGCACTCCCGAACCAGGCCTCCAGAGTGAAAGATGCCTCGTTTTAGTTTCTCCATGGCACCCTTGCGTACCTGGGTCTGATCTCTTTCCCCAACTCTTCAATGACAGCCAGCAGCTCTGCACATTTGCTCTGAGGCACCTGGCTGTTTCCAATTCCCTGGGTGTAGCCTAGTGATGGTAGTCCATAGTCACTCATCAGCTAGCTATACTGGGAGGGTGTTGCCGTGCTAGTGGAAGGCGAGTGGACACTTCCTGCGGCATTGAGGGTGGTGGCGGCCATGTGTGTGGTCAAGTTTGTCTTGTAAGACATCCCCCTACACATACACCCCGGCGGGCGGTGGGTGCGCCCGGCTGAGCAGGGCCAAGTATCGAGGGCTGCAGCGGTGGCTGCAAGAGGGAGGCCGAGGCCCGGGCCAGGTGACCACCACATTTGCTTTTCTTAATGCTTATTTTCAATAAATACTCATTCGTTAGTCTGTTTCTTTCTTTTTTTTTTTTTCGTTATTCTGTTTCTAAATAATGAAATAAATATTTGTTCATCCAATACCATATTTCTAACCTGAAGTGATAAAATAGGTGGAGTCTACCTTCTAGAAACCTTTCTTCAAATGGCCCACAAAAAATGATACACAAGAAGAAAATGAAAATGATGAAATGCTGGGTTTTATAATGGAAATTTAGGGATAAATCTTGTTGGAGCTGAAGAAACAAAGAAAGCTTCATTGAAGACTGAGGCTTACAATATTTTAAACATTAGATGAGACTGAGAAGATCAGAGAAAGAATAGATTCTAGGCATCGAGCACATTATACCCAAATGGCAGTGAAACAGAATTCCATGTCCTGAAGGAAAGAGAACATCCACTTATTGTATCTGTAATCATTCATTAATTTGGCATACTATTAAGTGTGCCAGGTACTCTGGAAATGTTTGCCCACTGACAGGTAAATAACTGAATTTCATATTGATAAGATCTACCTGCATAGTTCAGTTGTGTAAGGTATCTGGTATCAGGCTAATGTCCTGGTAGTATATTCAGTATACAGCAAGGAGTTCTATTTGTTTTATAAATTCAGAAGTAATATTTTATCAGTAACAGACAATAGAACTTTTGGAGTCATTATGATTGATTTTTTTAGTCCTTCATTTGTTGTTAATTATCTGAATGTTATTGATTAGCTCTATTAAAACTATATACAGTGAGAACAATATTTTCCTGTTTGGTTCATGGAATTGTGCAGGAATAAAAAAAAACAATAAATGAGTTTTGAAAATTGTACAGTAGTTAATATAAAGATATTAACTAGCAATATTAATTACAGGAGGCATCAGTGGAAGCTTGGCTTCTAGAGAAGTTAACCTTAGCAAGTTAATGAGATGACATATTAAAAGACAAGTTAGTAAAAGGTGAAAGATTTATACCATGCAAAGGGAAACCAGAGTGTAATTGAGGTCAGAATAATGTTCTAGATTCAGGAAGTGAAAAAGCAAGGAGAATCTGTGAGTCATTCCAAGGAAAGAGACCTGAAACACAGAGAATAGTGACAGTTTAAACAGTGAGTAGCATAATCATTTACTATGACAGGCAGCAAAGATAAAGATGTAAAAGTAGCACTTGAGCCATACCTTCAAACTGAATGGTGTAAGCATCTAACATATCACTCAATCTTTGAAAGGCAGTAAAGAGCTTTGTTTTATGAGAACATGAAGCAGGCAGGACTGAAGCCTTAAAGAATGTTTCTCTGAGGAAATAATATTCTCTGAGTAACTGAGTAGGATTAGAAAAACAAAATCATTCCTGGATGAAAATACCACAAAGAATTCCTTAGGACAGAAAAGAATATAACAACACATTCTACACAAGGCTAGCCTCATACAAACTTTCCTGTTCCCTCATAACTCCTTGAGTGAGCTTAACCCTCCTTAGTAACCCTCCTTAGCAAGGGCCAGGAAAGACAATGAAGAAAGCTACCTGCAGTGACTGACAATAGAACAAATCCACAGAAGTCAATTCCTGCCTCTTGTGGGAGTTCTTGTCTATCAGCAATAACAGCCAGGCAAAATTTGAAATAATACAGATGTAGAAAAAAATTTGCTTTATTTAAAAGAAATTCAAGAAGTGATGAAATTGGTGAGAGTATGGATTTGCAGTATTTAGACTTTTTTCTTTCTTGTACTCACAACTTTTGGATAGTTCCCTTTACTTAAAATTTACTTTTTCTACTCTCTTTACCATTCAAATTAATTTAATTAAAACTTCTTTCTCTGATTTTCTTCAATAGTGGACACAGACGTGCCTTATATTACCTTGTTCTGTTTGGTTATTTGCATCATTTTTCTCTTACATTATGCTTATCATGAGTGAGAGTTCCTTAATTGTGATGAGCTCTAGCTGTTTTATGTCCAATTTAAATTAAAATTGCTTATTCTTGGATAATACCATACTTGACTAAATTGAAAATCTATCCTTGCCGGGCGTGGTGGTGCACGCCTTTAATCCTAGCACTTGGGAGGCAGAGGCAGGTGGATCTTTGTGAGTTCAAGGCCAGCCTGGTCTACAGAGTGAGTTCCAGGACAGCTGGGACTACAGGGAGACCCCGTCTCAAAAAGACCAAAAAAAAAAAAGAAGAAAAAAAAAATCTATCCTTGACTTATGCATACCTCTGGGCACTAGGCCCTAAATATCATTTGCTGTTCTTCCTTCCTGTCTTATATTTGACAAGCAACTTTATTCTCTTTATCTTGCTGGCCTCACTCTAATACCTAGCCTTTCCCAAAGACTCCTGTATGCCTAGTCAGAACTTTAATTTTCAAGGCTTGGTATTATTTATACTTTTGAAAGATGGAGTAAATTGATTAAAATATCTTTTAGGTTAATAATGACCTTAGACTGAAAGAATTAAAGAGACAGCAACTAAAGGAGGGATATGGGTGTTTTGAAAGGAGGAAGAAAGAGACAAGAAACTATTTTTACAAGCTCTATAACTGGGATAAGACTAAAATTCTCTGGTGGAATAGAACTTTTTTAAAAAAAATGACAGAAAAAGTTTAAAACAACTACATATTTTTATTTTTATTTTTTGAATTTTTGTGTATGTACTACATAGCATCTCAATCAGCCTTAATCACCTTTATACCCCCTTCTCCACTGTCACCTTCCCACAGCCTTTCCATACTGGAATTCATACATTCATGTGTTAGGCCTATTGTGCCAAATTAGTGTCTCTGATCTTTCTTCAGTGCAAGTTCGTCCACTGAGCTCTAGTCAGCCTATCCTGAAACTCTCAGTTTAAAAAGCCCAGTTCTTCCTCACCCAAGAGTAATCAGCTGCCAATATTTCTTCAGCTAAAATTGTGTTCTGATGCCCATTTCTCCGGTTCCATGCTGGGTTTTTGTCTGGTTGAATTTGCATAGGTCTTGCGCATGCTGACACTGTTGCTATTGATATGAGCAGGGTCCCAGGAGCTTATAGGATTCCAGTTCCTTGTGCTCATGCATTGCCTCCTTGGCTCTTACAATCTTTCATCTCTTCCATGATGGTCCCTGAGCCATGGGTTAGTGAAGTTTAATATAAGTTCATGGACCCAAAATCTACAGATTCTTAATCTCCATGCTTTGGCCATTTATGACTTTTTGAGTTCCTGGCTCCCAGTTGCATGAGGGAGCTTCCTTAATGAGAGTTAAGATATTCATTTGTGTCCTCCTGGCTTGTTCTACATTGCATGAACCTTAGGCTGCATTGTAGATATGTTGCTTAGGCTTGGGCAGTTCACAATGTCTGTGTGTGACAAGTTGTGTTACTCTGTAATAGTCTTCATCTGGTACAAAAGGAGCTTCTTTGATGAGTGGTGTCTGGGATATTTGTCCATATATATATAAGGATATGAATTTTGCACTTAGTAAGAAGCTACATTAGCCTAGGAATTTGGCAGCCTTGGAAATTTCTCTAAGATCTATACCTTTCCATCCATGTGTGTTTGACTATGTTTACAGTACCATTACAGGAGTTTCCTCCCATTAAGTGGGCTTGAAGTCCAATCAGTTAGCCACTGATTACCTCCAAGATAAATGTACCACTACTGCACCAATGTTCTATGCTGTGCTGGACATGGATGTGGATATTTGGTCTTGAAGCTGGCGTTGGACCATCAACTGCTGTTTTCCCTTAGCAGCTTGGTAGTGCTCTCCGAAGCTGAGAGCTAGGCTTCAAGGGAGGTGGTTACTTGGTGTTTCAGCCCCATTACTCTAAATGCAGTCTCCAAAGTATGACCTATCTTCAGCAATAGGGTCTTACCTTCAAGTTTTGGGAATCATTCAAGGACTCTGGCAATAGCCTATGTAATTTTGGGAGTCTTGTGGACTATCCTGGCCAACAACTAAAAGGAAGGTGTCTCCTATCTGTCACTGTTTCTTGTTATGTAGCCTTCAGCTATGCACTTGGACTCATGTAGAGATATTGTATAATAATTTGTCATTATATTGTTAGACTAATATGATTCCCTAGCTAGGCATTATTTATCTCCCCCTCATCTAATCCTCCCTCTGTGTCTTCCCATTTTTCTCATTTCTCCCTTGATAATACTGGTCTCCTATGGTCCCACCTCTCTTGAGCTCCTTCTTTTCTGTTTGTTTCAAGGTATTATAATGCAGGGGAGTAATTTACTGGCCAACATAATCACAAAATATTTGATATGACTGTATGTTTGCCAGAGAAATTAAAAATGCAAATGTAATGATTTTGCTGGACTGTGAGATTTGTTTGGAGGATATGCCGGGGTTGCCAGTGTGGGTTTGTTCTTGAAGGGAGGACTTTTTTACAATTTTTATTAATAATAATAAATATTAATAAATAATTAATAAATATTTATTATTTTATGTGTATGAGTGTACTGTCTGCATGTAGGTTGGTGCACCCAGTGTCGTGCAATGCCGCGGAGGTCAGAAGAAGGCATCAGATTCCCCTGGAACTGGAGTTAAAGACGGTTCTTAGCTGCCATGTGGGTGCTGGGAATCGAACCCGGGTCCTCTGCAAGAGCAGTCTGTGCTCTTAACCGGTGAGCCATTTCCCCAGCCCCGAAAGGAGGATTTTTATTGTAGAATTTGATTCATATAGCAACAAGAGAATGCATTAATAATATGCAACAGAATAAGTTGTTTATTGATATATACTAAAAGAGAAAAACAATAAAAATGTTCAACAAAGAAAAAATGTCTTTTTTGTAAAGAGTAGTAATACTGACAACAAATGGGAAGCTGTACAAAAAATAAGAAAGGATGGAAGGGAAATATTCAGTGCTTTGAATTGTAGATAGTTAATTTTGATAAAGCAAGAACCATATGTATGTAATGTCAAAATATTTTGGCCAAGTTTATGTCAATATATCTGAAAAGTAGGAAGTCCTTTAAAACTCATAGAAAATTGCATTACTATCTGGGTGTGGTGGCGCACACCTTTAATCCTAGCACTTGGGAGCCAGAGGCAGAGGCAGGCAGATCTTTGTGAGTTCAAGGCCAGCCTGGTCTACAGAGTGAGTTCCAGGACAGCTGGGGCTATAGGGAGACCCTGTCTCGAAAACACCAAAAAAAAAAAAAATTGCATTACTAAAATGAGCTCTTAACCCATCATTTAAGGAAGTAAGAAAGAACATTTATAAATTTCTTATTATAGCCAGTGAAAATGGCTTTAATAAGAAATGCAAAAACTTGTGGGATACAGGAAAAACAACAATGAAATAGAATTTTTATAAGACTCAATGCCTATGACAAAGAAGCACAAAAATTTCAAATAATTAATCTGTCACCACAGCTATAAGAACTCAAGAAACAAGAGCCAACACGTAAGTGACTAGGAGGCAATACATAGAAAGGATAAAAGAAGACACAATGAAAAAAACTAAAACTATGTAAGTTCAGTGAAGACTTTGTTCTTTTAAAAGGTAAGTAGAATTTTTGTGAACATAACAATTGGAGATTTTTGGAGTCTAATCTTCCCAACATTAAATCCATAACTCACAAGGTGAATAGACAGAGTCAGGTAAATGTAGATGCTTGGGAGCAGGTATTAAATAAGGGTGTAAACAGAGCAAAAATACAGTGAAATAAAAGATTTTCGTTGTAGGCGTCATTTTAAAAAAACTATCTGTTATTCATTGTCTTAGTCTGTAATTAGGTAGATATTCAATTATACAAAATGTACTCAGCTATGCCCTTTCTTATTTTGGTAAAATATACATAAAATAATATTTGATCATTAAAAAAAATCTAAGTAGAATAGAAAAATTCTTGCTACATTAAGTAGAAGGAAAGAAGGGAAGAAGGTAGGGAGGGAGCAAAGGAAGGGGGAGAGAGAGAGGGAGGGAAGGAAGGAGGTAGAGAGAGGGAGGGAGGGAAGGAGAGAGAGAGAGAGAGAGGGAGGGAAGGAAGGAAGGAGGGAAGGTAAATGTGAAATAAAATTAGAGATGAAAAAGGAGATATTTTAACTGACATGAGAGAAAAACAAAAGATCATTAGATGCTATTGTAAATAATTATATGCCTGTAACTGAAAACAAATGGACTTGTTTTTTGATACATACAACCTGTCAAGATTGAATCATGGGAAAAAAGGGGGAAATAGGAACAGATGTGGGCTGGAGAGATGGTTCTGTGGTTAAGAGCAGTTGCTGATTTTCCAGAGGAACTGAGTTTGGTTCCCAGCACCCATGTTGACAGACCACACCTTTATCTCTACTTTTTCAAAATAACTTAGTTATCTGTTTATAGAAAAATACAAATATATTGCAGCCTATTCATGGTTTGAAATACTGAGAACAGTGCAATGCATGAGAATACATTGTCAGTCAACATACCCCAAAGTTCTGAAGATTATAAATGCTTATATGATTTTAAAATAGTCAAAGCTAAATGGTATAAAAATACATATCAAAAATATAAACTACAAAACCATGATGGTGAAAACCTTCTGGAAAAGGATCTCTCTGGAGAAGGAGAGTAGCATCCTTATGGGAAGATACACCATCACCTTTGAGGTATCAGAATTGCTTTACACCTTCAGGTAGCTCATGGTCAGAGAGTCATTTTATTATTAGACTTTATACAACCTTATATATTATAAAGGCACTTTTGGATATTTCTGACCATTACAAGCACACAGATATGTATACACCTTATAGATACATGTACCCCCACACATATATACACACCCTGTATAATCATTGTACAAACATCTAGTTTACATTGTGTATTAAATTTGTTCTTGGTGCTGAGGTTGAAATAGTGAGGACAAATAAGTCCAGTTCCTGATTTTTAGGAGATTGTGCAAAAGTCAGTTATCAAGAATAATCCCAATGTGCGAGGGAAATAAACACAAATATGCATCAGGCCTGCAAAGTCCTCTGTGAGCTGTGATGTTTCCAGGACAGTTTCCTTCTCTGTAGTGCTCAGTCAGTAGCAAGGGTGGCTTAGCTGTTATGATTATCCTTACCTCACAATAATGCTTCAGGATTCTCTATAGCAATACAGTTGTGCTTTGGCTTTTAAATATTCCGAATGAAATAAGGAAGTCAGCTCAGGACAGAGACATGAAAATTAGCAACATAGATGAGAAACCTCAGCAAGGAAATTGACACAACAAACACAGAAAACTACAGCCCAATTTACTTGATGAATATAGATACAAAATTTCTCAATAAAATACTTAAATCAAAATTCCACAGCACATTAAACAGATGATATACCATCATCAAATTCATTTCATACCAAGGGTACAAGGATGGTTGAACATATGCAAAAAAAATAAATGAAATACATAAACAGATCAAGAGACAGAAGTCACTTGATCATCTCAATACTTGAGTAAAGGCTTTTGACAAAGTTCAGCATCCTTTCATGAAAAGAAGCCCCAAAGAAACTAGGAATAGAAAGAAGGAACTTTGGGGGCTGGAGAGATGGATCAGTGATTAAGAGCACTGACAGCTCTTTCAGAGGACTTGAGTTTGATTCCTAGCAACCACATGGCAGCTAACAACCACCCATAACTCGAGTTCTAAGGAATCCAAAACTTTCTGACCTCTTCTGGCACAAATGCAGTAATACCATGGATGCACCAACACACATGCAGACAATACACTCTTACACATAAAAAATGTAGTAAACAAAATATCAGAAAAAAGAAGAAACCTCAACATAATAAACGAAGCACTTGATAATACTGTAACCAATATTATACTTAAAGGGGAAAAACTGAAATTATTTCCCCTAAAATGAAGACTTGAGGCCAGGGTGCTTGAAATTGCAGCTGAAGCAGTAAAACAAGAGAAAGAACTAAAGAGACACAATTAGGAAAGATGTCATATTATCCTTAGTTAGAGATATGATCTTGTACTTGAAAGACTACAGAATCCACTGAAAAACTCCAAGATCTTGTTAAAATTTTCAGCAAAGTAACAGGATATAAAATTATCATATAAAATCAGTTTTTCCATGTGTGTAGTGAATTTTCTCAGAAAGAAACTAGAGGGAAAAATTTCATTCACAAAGTTTCTTGTAGATCTTTGGAACATTATTATTGGTTCACATTACTACACGTGTGTTCCAGCAAAAAGGGAAGAACATTAATAATCAGCATATTTTAATACTGCATCAAATATGTTAATTAATTAAATAGTGAGTGATTAGGTAATTGCAAGTAAATAACTAAATGTTTTCATATTGCATAGACATCTTTGGTGAAATTAACCATATGGGAGTTAACTAAGATGCAGACATTTCAAGATGTTTATTGGAGTTTCTATACAGATTAAGGATACATTGTTAACAGCAACAACAACAACAACAAAAGACTGAGTCAAAGAACTGATTGAAACAGTGAACTGCTCAAAACAGTAAACTTCTGCATGGGAAATTTTAAAAGGGACTGAGAAAAAGTTGAAAAACATGTTTGGCAGAATGCATGAGCTCTGGTGGGGTGAGGCAAGGAGGGGGAATGGGTCTGGACTTGATTGGAAATTTTGTATGAAATGCACAAGCTTCAATAAAAATTGGCTTTGACAAAAATGAATGCATTGTTAGTTTATTTCTTCTTAGACTAATAAAAGATAGTCTCCTGGGATTTGAATGTTTGTTAATTTCTACATCTCTTAAGAATGAACTCAACTTAGTGGGGGTTACTTAAGTATACATTTTGCCAATATAATGAATAAAAAAATGGCATCTCATTTCAATATGTGCTTTTCCTTATTGTATACAAGTTTAAAATTTTCTATATATTGGTTGTCATTTACAATTGCTTCTGATTTATATGACCTCTCTTTTTGCAATGCAATATGTGTCTGAAAAATCATTATCTAGTAGAAAAATCAATTTCATTCTGAGATATTTTTTGAGGGTCAACCTTTCCTGATCCTGCTGGTAGGAAAATGTGACATTTTCTAACCAACTGAGTCCTTGCACCTTTCCCTAATAAGTTACATGTAACATATGTCTAGAATTCTCTTTTTACATTTCCATATGTCTTCTTTTGAGAAAGATCTAGCTATTTCTGTTTGTTCCAAGAAAGAACCCCAAGTTACACTATATATATATATATATATATAGTGAGGGGGTGTATATATATGTGCAATTGTCAGTCAGCATGAAATAAGAAACATACACTGTGCAGTAGATGTTATGCTCAAGCATAGAAAACCTCCCTCCACTGTCTTAGATGTTCCACTCCATTCACCAACGGTGGCTTTCACATTCCTGAACTGGTAAAGGCCATTTACCCCCACTGTCTTCCTGGACAGATTCCTAACATTCCCTTACTTATCCTGCTAATCCAACTTTGCCTTTATTTTCTTGCTCAGGTATCATTTCCTTAGAGAAATCTTCCTGGATCTTCCTGTTTTATTTACCAATAATTTACCATGAACAGCTTTGGCCACACTGTGACTTTTTTGTGATACTAAGGCTGTATTTTTAAATTTTATAAAGATTTGACAAATAATCTGTGTTCCATGAGATTGTAAACCCCGTAGGTGCAGAAATTATGCACCATCCCCATCCCCAGCATATGGTGCAATGCTTAGCTGCATGTGGACCCTTTTCTTGTAATTGGCTTTGCTTAACAAGTTGGACCTGTTTCTTTTGGTCATCTGTCCCCAGTACTAAGTCCATTTATGCTCTATAGCTAAAGATTTATTTATTCATCTCACTTGTCATTGGGGTTTTTGGACTTTACTGGAATTGAGTTCCCTGCATTCACAGTTTAGTGTAACAAACTCTGATCCATTTCTAATGATTGGCTTTAGTATCCTTATGAATTTACCAGGGATGCGGAGCCTTTTGGAGCACTGAGCAGAAATTTTTTTCCTGGACTCATGGCCTCTGAGGATTTCTTCTCTGTGTATCTCTAAGATCTATCACAAGTATCTCTAGATGGAGCTATTTAACCTTTTCTCTTAAAAACTAAAACCAGAAAAGATGAAGTCGAAGGAATTTGTCCAAGGTGTTTGTTTCTTGGTTTCTAGGTCATAGCTTTTGAAGACTGTTAAATACTGAGTGTTTCTGACTGCATGCCCTGACTTAATTCCTTCCTTTATCTTTTTCCTTATCAAAAAGTCAGTTATGCCAGTAAATGCTATGTGTGAGCAAAATAATTCTTTGGTTTGAGTCAACTGAGAGAATTACTACTAAAATTTTTAATTAAATGATTATTTTACACCAAGAAGCTAAGAGTGTTTCTCTGGCCAAAGTAACAGACATTGTTTAGTAGAAAAGTAGATTTATATAAGTCTATTTTAATATTCCAACAAAAACAAAACCAGGGGAAATATTCATGAACCAGTAGACAAATGCTGATTTAATTTTATTTTAATGATGATTGAGATAGACTTCAGGGGCATAAAAGTAATTGAAATCATTAGTCAATTGCTCTGTCTAGACAGATAGAATATCTATCTTAGATTCATATACATAGATCAATATATTTATAGATAGATAAATCAATATAACATACCAATATATATTAGCTATTACCATATACCTTGGTGGAAATATCCAATATGCATTTTGATTGACATACTGCATTCTTACAGTATTTTATTGTACATACCTTCTTTTGTGAAGTATTGCAATCTTTTTGTTTGTTTGTTTTTGAGACAGGGTCTCTTTACATATTAAAGGCTGGCCTGGAACTCACTATGTAGCTCAGGTCTGGCCTCCAACCTGCAGTCCCTCTGCCTCTGTTTCCTGAGTGCTGAGATTGCTGCTGTGTACCACCCCCTTCCCCAAGCTTGTATTTTGGGGTAGTGATCTTCCAGAACAGATAATCTACATTTTGGTCTACATCAGTAACTAGAACATCCATATTTATCAAATATGTAAGCTACTAGCCACATATGACTAAGTACATTTGTCTAAACTGATTAAAAGTCAATAAAATTTAAAATTTATGTCCGTAGTTACAATGAATTGAGATGGAATAAAATTTGAATTCAGTTCCTAGGAACATTTCAAAGAAAACAGGGCAGGTAGCTAGTATTTAGGATTACTTACAGCCATCTTCATTGCCACGAAGGTTCTATTGACAGCACTGTACAAGAATGCTGATTTGTTCAGAAATTAATTCATTACTCAAGCTGAAAAGAATTGTAGATATGTTCATATTTGAGTAAATAGAAATTATATGGGCATAGGAGGAAGTGAAACAAACATAGTAGTCTCCTATTGAATCCTGGTATTTGGTGGAGAAGGCAACAGTCCAACAAGTCCATGTTATTGAGTTTGTATTGAATAATAGACTATTTCAGATTCAGTGTATAGAAGGATCTATTTTGGCAGGCTTATTATTATTCAGAAGCACATCCTAGTGGAACTATTTAAACTGTTTGCCCAGTAGTCTGAGGCAGGTTACTTTTAGAGGTACAAAAGAATAGTGCCTTCTTTCTGTATCTACGAAAGTAGTAAGAATAAGAGATTTTATAAATTTTAAAAAGTACAAATTTCTTGTTCACTTGTACAGATCTCTAAACTGCATTTCTTATGGGAACTGATAGGAAAGAGAACATTTAATGCAGCAGGAAGACTGTTAATGCCTGCACTAAAACTGAACATTAGCAAAATTTTCTGTTGTCTTCCTGTACCTATGATCTCATTTTTTAAAAATTCTGTTTGCTTATAGTACTTTTCTTTTGCTTTTTAGTGAATTATTTTAATGTTTGTTTCTACATGAAAGCCAGTTAGGGAATAATAAAGTCTCAGGAAAGTTTCTAGACCACTGATGATAATATGCTAATATATTAGGAAACATCCATGATTCTGTTGGTGAATACAGAGGACTCATTTCCACAGTGCGTTGTAAAAACAGACAATGCAGGTGTGAATTTTCTAGTAATTGGTGTGCTCAGTAGTGTAAATCATCCTACCTGGCTTGACTGCATCCCTTGTTGCAAGTGTGGCAGGGTGTTTATGTCTGATTGCTGTCTCTGGGAAAACTGCATTTTGAATGGGTTTCCTTTACACTCAGGAGTGAAATCATTTGATGTACAATGGTAATTACATCAGCAGTTGTGGTTTGGGCATGCAAAATGGGTGTCTGCAGACTACAGAAGTCAGTATGTAAGACACACTATAGGGTAAATTGCCATGTAGTGTTTAAGCTTGTTGAAAGCAGACTCTGGGAGTCTTCACTCCCAGACCTTTCCTTGAATCCTTCAGAACTCCCTGTCTTGTGCTATTACACCCATGAAATCTGAACAATATGGCTGCCTGTACAAGATCTGCAAAGTCCACACTAGTCAACATGCCAACATGGATAGAAAAAAAAACTATGTTATATTTATTTTTTATATGAAAGCAGCAGTATGGTTAAAAGGCGAATTCCTTAATGGGCATGCAAATTAACCAATCACTTATGTTCAGAATTTGCAATAATGGTATATGGGTAGAGGATATGTATGCATATTTTGAAGTAATATAAAATTAAAGGGGAAAATGTGAAAAAAAGACTGAGAGAAAGATGCAAGTGTATGGCAGAATGCAGGAACAGGGGTGGGGTGGGAGCATGGAAAGGGGAATGTGTCTAAATTAAACTGAGAAATAATATATGAAATATACAAAACATCAATAAAAATAATAATAAAAAAGAATTTTACAAGGCCCCACCCCTGGATAAAGAGCTATGAGCATTCAAAGGCTACTGCAGAAGGGATGACCAATTTTCTGCAAAGACAATCCCCAATCCCAAATTTTCAGCTCTAAACACATGCATATTTGGGCAAAACGCATTGGATTCAGTAGGTTTTGCATATACATAGGCTGGGAGCTCCCTTAGCAGTGTGGTCTCTGGATTCTAGAAGTCACAGTCAGACACATCAATATTTGAGACTGAAAATGTGGGGCTCCTGCTTGATAACATCCTGAAGTATACTTGAACTGTTACTTTGGTTCTACTATAAGATATTCACCTTTAGTGCTGGAGAGATGGATCAGTGGTTAAGAGCACTGGCTGCTCTTGCAGAGGACCTGGGTTCATTTCTCAGTACCCACATGACAGTTAACCATCCATCCACAACTCCATTTCCAGGGGATCTGATGCTCTCTTCTGACCTTCGTGGGCATTGCATGACATAGGTGCATTGACCTTACATGTGAGCAATGCATATAAATTAAAAACAATAAAAATAATACATAAAATATTAAACAAATATACTTACCTTATTGAATCTCTTAGGTCTATACATTTCCTCTGATCTTAGATTAGTATTTACCTTGACTTGAACAAAGTAGCAATTCTAATTAATTTTTACAATAACTTTGATCAGTTCTGCATCATTTTTAAAGCATAGAGAAGAGATGATAATATAGAAATCAGACTCCTCAAACTTTATTTTATTCAAATAATCTCATGGTTGAAGATAGTGGATCCAATGGTAGGCAGGTCCCATATTGTCACACTTGGAGGCTTTGGGTGTAAGTATGGAATTCTCTCCATGGTGGTACACACACTTCAGCAGTGGCTATGTCATCTTCATGCCTCATCTGAATCCTCTGCAGAGCATTGATGAGATTGGATTTTCCCACCCAGACTCCCTTATCACTGCAATGCTCAGTGAGGCTTTCTCAGTGTCTCTTAGAGCATCCCTGATTGTAAAGGCAGCTCTGAGAACATTCCCTGACAGCAGGTGGAATTCAATCAATGTCACAGTTTCTTGAGAGGATTTTGATTTCCATCTTGAAATTCTTAAGATTTGGGAGAAGACTGGAGGTGAAATAATGATCCACTGAATGAGAGAATGTTGAAGCAGGCATCTGACACACAACTGGGAGCAGATGATAGTATTAAGGGAGGAAAGAAGAGGGAAGATCAAAAAGGTAGGATGGTGATGTCAACAATATGGGTTTGCAGCTAAAGAAAATTTATTCCTGACCTGGATGCAAGTTTTATCCTGGCTTAAATTCCTTTCCTGTGATCATCTTCCTCTTTATGGAACTTTCGATTCTTCAAGGTCAAATTCAAAGCAATAAAGTAAAAATTGTGGGCCCTATGGCAGAGGGATTACAAGTATGAGGCTAGTCTAATCCATGTCATGATCTTTTCCCTAAATGAAAAAAAAAGTTTCTTATGTCTGTCTAAAAGAGTTCATATTATACCACATGTGTTCACTATCATGCTTCACCTGACTATAGTAATTGTGTGGTACCAAATTCAAAGAAATCAACTTATTGTGAAAAATCATCATGAATAATTGTATTGGAGATCCTCAGGAAATAGCTAAATATTTCTGAAGAATTTTGATATCTAGACTTCTGGTATCTAAGTGATTCACTTCCCTCCTCATGTGGGTGATGTCCTTCAGTGTAGACAATTATCTGCCTCCATCAAAGATTAGTAACATAATGTGACTGAAAATCTGCTAACAATACTGTATACATGAATAATGCATGTAGACTCATGTTCCTCAGTATGCATCTTCCTGTGCTGCAATAGAAGAGCAAAGGTAGTGGACATGCCCCATGCTCTGGAGGTCCTAGACTCATCTGTACCTAGATTTTCATTGTAACCCTATGCCCAGAAATAAAGAGGGTCTCAGGATTAAGAGGGAAAAGAAATAGGTTTTCTTTGGTATTTTCTGGACCTGAAAATAAGAGTATCTTAAACTTAAAATACTTAAAAATATATATGATCTAACACAACCCATCATGGAAAGGTCCTTGGAAGTCCCGTGTGAAAAGGGTACTTTAATCTGAGCATATTCTGTTTAAAAACATTCTATGTAATTTCTTACATTTCTTTATGTTAAATGACATTGAGAAGAGGTGATTGGTTTGTCCTAAGCTCCCCTTGCACTAAGTGTAAGAGAACAAACTGAAATCTGGTTTTTCCTGCTCAAATTCCATGTTGCCCAACATTTTATGTTTCCAAGCAATCAGGGGAGAGAAAGGAAGCACAAACTCCCCAAACGTGGCAGTTTCAACTGGCATTGTAAAGAAGCTTCCCCCTGCTTTAACTTTACAAGGTTAATTGCTTTAGGCAGGCACTCATCTTCATTCTTTCTGCTTTCTACAGGCCTTTTCTTTATATAAAGACAAATACTTCTGCTCACCTCATTGGAATGTAGAATGAATTCTTGCTTGAGTTTAGAATTGCAAATAAATTAACTTCTGAGCATTTTGGATGAAGTATAGAATTGCAATTAATAGCCCGTTGAGATCTTTTGGTTAAGTATATGGTAATTCTGTCTTCTCACAACACCTGCGAGATAGGAAGATACTGCAGTAGTATCCTATGTGATAAAAGGTAAGGATTGCTTATCATTCCCAGATCATAATTGCCACAGTATAGCAACAGGTTCCAGAGGCAAGTAGCAGATCTCCTATCTCTTCCCTTCAGTTCCAGAACAGAGTAAGTGCTGTGTCCTGCTCCTTTTCACTCTGAGAATACAAGTCTTGTGTAGAGCAGGGACACGATGATTTATAGAAAAATGCCATAATGATATTTAATACCTTGTATGGTAAAATAAATAGCAAAAGTGCATGGTGTTTTCACCAAAAAGGCCTTACCTTCTAGTTCTAAGAGCCAACCGAGGGCTAGGGCAATTAGCCTTTATTATTTTGGGAGTGAGTGTTTTGGACTACCCTGTCCAACAGGGTAGTTTCCCTCACTTGGCTCTGGAATTTTCATTAGATAGCCTTCGGCTATACACACAGACTGAAGTGTATATGTGTTCTTCAGTAAGCTTGTGAAATAATTCATTACTCTATGGCTTCTCAGATATCGTTAGTATCATCTGTCTCTCTTTTCTCCCATTCCCCCTGAATTACACTCCCCTATCTATAGTTAAAATGCCCCTATTTTCCAGTTGAAAGCACCTGGGTCTTACTAGCCCCCCTCTCTCAAGCTCCTTTTATAACTCCTTCCCACATGGTCCTTTTCTACTTTGCTGATTTTTGTGATTGCTTCAGGATATATACTCATATCTAAAGAGTCAGACCTAGGATCAACAAATGAGAGAGAACATGCAGGGGTTTCCTCCTGGGCCTGGGTTACCTTACTCATTACCTTTTTAGTTACATCCATTTACCTGCAGAGTTCATGTTTTTATTTTTCTTTGTACCTGAATATAACTCCATTGTGTAAATATACTACATTTAAAGATAATTTATTATTTTTATTTAGTGTGTTGAGTATATTGTCTGCATGTTTGTAAGTTCACCCATGTCATGCAGTGCCCACAGAGTCATAATAAGGCATTGGTTTCCCTAAAACTGAAGTTATGGACATTTGTTAGCTGCCATGTGGGTGCTTAGAATGGAACCCTGGTCCTCTGCAACAGCTGCCAGTGCTCTTAACCACTGAGCCACCTATCCAGCCCCAATGTATACATTTTCATTATCCATTCATCAGTTGAAGGACATTAAACTTGTTTCCATTTCCTAGCTCTTGTGGAAAGAGCTGCCTTAAACATGGCTGAGCAGTAGGATATTAGGTCCTTTGGGTATATGCCAAGGAGTGATATATCTAAGTCATATGTTAGATTATTTTTATTTTTTCTTTGATTTTTACAATAGAATTTTTGTGACTTCCAAACATTTTGATCATATTTAGAGTCTCAGCAGATTCGTGCATTCTGTCCCCAAATGCCCCTAGATGTGTGTCCATCCTTAGAGTCATTCCCTTAAAGTCACTCCCTCTACCAGTAGTCAGTCCTTTCTGCCCTGACTTCCACAATGTTCCCTGAATATTGGGTGGCAGTAGGATACTTAGTTTTAGTTTTTAGAGAATTCTTCACACAGATTTCTGTAATGAATGCACCAGTTGCAAGCCCACCATCAATAAATGAAGGATCCCCTTTCTTTACATTCTTTTTAGCATTTGTGGTCTGTTATTTTCTTGATCCTAGATACTCTGACTAGGGTAAGATGAAATCTTAAAGTAGTTTAATTTATATTGTCCTGATTACTAAGGATGCTGAACTTTCTTTCAATATTAACTTTATTTTTATTATTTAATATTTTATGAACTTATAAAGATATTTCATAGCCATTTTTATTCATTTTGAGAACTCTGCTTTTATCCTTTCCTGGTGTAGGCATTTTATATTGTGGGGTAAAAAACAGTAACCTCAGTTGAAAATAGTTTACCTCTGTTTTCAAGGACTCACCGGTGGCCCCTCCACAACACAAGGTTTTTTTTTTTTTTTTCTCTTTTCAAGACAGGGTCTCCCTGAAGCTCCGGTTGTCCTGGAACTCACTATGTAGACCAGGCTGGCCTTGAGATTCACCTGCCTCTGTTTCCCAAGTGCTAGGATTAAGGGCATGTGCCACCATGCCCACCAACACAAGGTTTTTAATCAGCTTAGCTATTTGACATTTTTTTTTTCTTTTACTGCTTTTCTTTTTTTGTGTTTTCTTTTTTCTCTTTTTTGGGGGGTGGGGCAGAGCTGGGAGAGGAGAGAGAGAGTTTTTAAAAATTATAATGTACCTGTTTGTTGTGGATTTATTTTTCGATTGTTTCTTTAAATTTTTGAAGAGGGGATTTTCATCATATATAAATGCTAGTTGTACAACATTTTCCATTTCCATGCCCTTACCTCTCCCACTTTCCAAGTTCCTTCCGACATTTTCCCATGAGTCATTCTCAATTTTTGTCAAGATATATATATAATAATAATATATATATATATATATAGATATATAATAATGAATAAACATCAATTCTTCATTAAGAA
>VZQC01005973.1:44063-86306 GCA_009823505.1 Rhizomys pruinosus
GAACATTAAAGAATAATTCTTTTCATCAGATTCAAAAGTCAGACCTGTTCACTCTAAATTTTTCAGTACTACTTGAAGAGATCCTTAATAAAACCAAAACTAGTGTCAAAAAGAAAAATACAGTTTCCGCAGACATGTTTAGTTCTCCGCAAATAACACATTGATTTATAAGAGTTGTAGTTTGTCTTCCATTGCTGTGACAAAACACTCTGACCGACACCAACTTGGGAAGGAAAGGGTTTATTCAGCTTACATCTCCCGGGTCACAGTTCATCACTTAGGGAGCCCAAGGCAGGAATTCAGGGCAGGAACCTGGAGGCAGGAGCTGAAGCACAAGCTGTGGAGGAATGCTGTTCACTGAGTTGATCCCCTGGCTCATGCCCAGCCTGCCTTCTTATATGGTACACAACAACCTGCCCAGGGTGGCACTACTCATTGTGGGCTGGGCCCTCCCACATTGCCTGACAATCAAGACAATACTCCACAGACATGGCCACAGGCCAATCCAATGCAGCCAATTCCCCAATTGAGGCTCCCTCAACCCAGGTGTGTCAAGTTGACGCTAAAGCTATTCAGCACAATAAGTAAACTTTATATATAGTAGTCTGAATATTTCCTCATGCTTTCTCCCACAACTAAGCATGGAATTAAAAAAAATTATTTTATCTATTATTTCTACCTTATATGTCTGAGTCCATTCCCTACACATATGCAAGTGCACCTGTGTCTTGCAATGCCCCTCAGCCTGCATAATAATTATTTTTAATAAGCAAACCAGAAAACTACTAAGTGAAACATATTCTGAGGCTGTGATGGTAACCCCAGCAATCGGGAAGCAGAGGCAGGTGGATGGAGCTCTGTGAGTCCAAGGCTAGCCTGGTCTATATAACATAGTTTCCAGGTCAACCAGAATTACCACAGCAAAAAAGCAAATACAGATTGTCTTATTTTGATGCTTAAATTGTAAGAAATTTTACTATTTTTACATATGCATTTGACCTATGGAGGCAACACCAAAAAGTAAGCCATTTAAGATGTAGTTAAATCCTCAACAACTTAATTATCTTTATATAAAAATTAAATACAAAAATCAACATGTGCCATAAATATTATTTAAATATATTAAATTGTTCATATACTATAATGGTTTCTTGTAAAAGTTCTTAGGTATGTATTACAACATAAATGGTAAAATTATCTTCGAAAATTCTAGTAAGATGGACTCTCTACATCAAAATTACTGTGAACTGAGTTTTTGAGTTAATATGGTTGGGAGATAGCTTTAAAAAACAGTTGACTCTTGTATCACAAGCTTTTGCTAATGGCTTATTTAATTATCATTCATTCCTTCTCTTCTTATTTTCTGTTTTAAAAACAAAACATTGGTATTTTAATATTTATTTAGTCTTAGAGAAATATTCTCAATATTCAAGGAACTTAGACTGATACACACTACATTTTGAGAACATTAGTGTAATTCCTAGAATGCAAAAACCTTTGCTACTGTTTCTTTCCTATCTGCCAGACACTACTAGATCTTTTTCTGTCTGTTTTTGAGATACATCCCACTTCAAGAAATAAAAGTATTCTAATGTTTACTTTATGGACAAAGCAAAGTATGGAATTTAGAGTTTGTGTGGATGAGTATGGCTTTGTAGATGATGTTGATCTGTCCCCGGGAATCCATATTATCTATACTTGAGAGATAGTACTAATTGTAGTTAAGACATATGATCTATGTTTTGTTCACTGGATGTTTCTGCTCAGGACTTAAAAGAATATGAAAATAGCGTGGTGATTTAGAATTCATGTACAGTCAAATACAGTTCAGAGGGACGGCAGAATGGTGATGCCTTGAGTACTATCCTAGCCTGGCCCATTGGTTCCTATGTTATAACTAGGCTGCCTGATCTCATTTGATTCCAATTTATTTTTGAGAATTGATTCTGAAGTTTCTCCATAGGCTGTGTGAGCTAGTAAAAAATTCTCTATAGTTATTTACCCCCCCCCCCGTTTACAATAACCACTCATTTTCTGTTCCTTAGAATGGATAATCCTACTTGAAGCAACTTCATTCTCTGAAGAATTCAAAGTACAATTTACCATTTTGTTTCTTCTTCTTCTTCTTCTTCTTCTTCTTCTTCTTCTTCTTCTTCTTCTTCTTCTTCTTCTTCTTCCTCTTCTGGTCTGGAGAAAGAAATATGAAGTTAAAATGGGTGCACAAACTTGCACGCAGACAGTACATTCATACACATACATAAATAAATAAAATTAATAAAAATAAATAAATAAAATCTCATGGAGATCCTCTAGGAAACTTTCATTCTAACACATGGCATTTTAAGTCTGTATTTTCTGCAATGTCTCCTCAAGGACAGGAATAAGATCCTCAAGGGTCAAGTGGAAGACCAGGGCTGCACTCACGGCTTTCCAAGTGGAGGACCAGGGCTGCACTCACGGCTTTCCAAGTGGAGGACCAGGGCTGCACTCACGGCTTTCCAAGTGGAGGACCAGGGCTGCACTCACGGCTTTCCAAGTGGAGGACCAGGGCTGCACTCACGGCTTTCCAAGTGGAGGACCACGGCTGCACTCACGGCTTTCCAAGTGGAGGACTACGGCTGCACTCATGGCTTTCTAGTCACTGTCCTGCCCATCACAGACCATCTATGTGCTGCTGTGCACAGCACTGCTGAGCTTTGACATGGATGTGCATATTTAAATATAAGATATTTGAGTCAAATTACATTCTTATGAGTTAGAACTGTACAGGGACATGACTGAAAGATGACATCAAATAAGGAACTCAAATGAAAATGTAATTTCTCTTCAGAAGAATATTTTGAGACCCAAGATCATGTTGTATGAGAATGTCATCTGCATTCTGGTTGTAGTCTAGTTTCTCCATTCTTTGCCTTTCTTGTTCAATGTTCGATAACAGTTTTTGGCTAAGACTATTCAAGGGAGCAATAGGCCACCTCAGCCAACATTGTTACCTCTTAGGTGTCAGTCAATAGTCTAAGATTTAACTGTTTACTCTGAGAGAAGAAATGATATTCAGAGTAGGTCTATTGGTGAACATACTTCTTTGTTAAGGTAAGAACCAGGAGCCATTGATTCCTGGGGCTGGAAGGATGGTCTAGCGGTTAAGAGCGCCGACTGCTCTTGCAGAGGACCCGTGTTCGATCCCCAACACCCACATGGAGGCTGAGAACTGTCTATAACTCCAATTTCAGGAAAACTCCAGTTCCAGGGGAATCCGACACCCTCTTCTGACCTCTGCGGCATTGCACGACATGGGTGCACAGACCTGCATGCAGACAGTACATTCATACACATAAAAAATAAATAAAAAAATAAAAATAAATAAAAATAGAACTGTACAGGGACATGACTGAAAGATGACATCAAATAGGGAACTCAAATGAAAATGTAATTTCTCTTCAGAAGAATATTTTGAGACCCAAGATCATGTTGTATGAGAATGTTATCTGCATTCTGGTTATAGTCTAGGTTCTCTGTTCTTTGCCTTTCTTGTTCAATGTTCAATAACAATTTTTGGTTAAGGCTATTCAAGGGAGCAATAGGCCACCTCAGCCAACATTCTGTTACCTCTTAGGTGTCAGTCAATAGTCTAAGATTTAAATGTTTACTCTGAGAGAAGAAATGATTTGCAGAGTAGGTCTATTGGTGAACAGACTTCTTTGTTGAGGTAAGAACCAGGAGCCATTGATTCCTAATGAAGTTCAGCAGTTTATCTGTGGCTCACAAACAAGCATCAAGGGGAACAGATTTAAAGAGATATATTACAGTCAATTTAAACTAAATAAAACTGAGATAAAGTAGTTTTAAAATGTCCTACAGAAGGACTGGGGATGTAGCCAGATACCTAGCATGCAAAGGTACCCTGGTTTGAATCACAACACACCCTCTTTCCCTCCTTCTGCAGAAAAGACTCTCTATTAACGATGCTTTCACTAACTCTACAGAATCTACTGCTGATATTTTATTTATTTCTCTACATCTTTCTCTTTTAAAAATATTTACAATTACCATGTAAATTAGGCATTGTTATATTTTCTCTTTTTTAAAATTTTTATTTATTTATTTATTTATTTATTTATTTATTTATTTAAATGTACTGTTTGCATGTAGGTTTGTGTACCCGTGTCGTGCAATGCCACAGAGGTCAGAAGAGTGCGTCGGATTCCCCTGGAACTGGAGTCCTCTTGGAATTGGAGTTACAGACGGTTCTCAGCCACCATGTGGGTGCTGGGGATTGAACCCGGGTCCTCTGCAAGAGTAGTCGGTGCTCTTAACCTCTAGCCCATCTCTCCAGCCCCTGTTATAACATTTTCAAACACAAATTGCTTTTGTTGATTCTCTTCCCCTCCTCTTCTCCCCATCCTCTTCTTCTGTGTCCCCCTTTAACCCTAGTATCCTTTCTACTTTCATATCATATATGTTCTTTGACATCACCTCCCTCTTCAGCACCTCTTTCCCTCTCCCATGGTCTCCTAGTTAGTGTAATAGCTTATTGCTATACTCACAATAACTTTCATATATATATATATATATATATATATGAAAATTTAGGATATACATATGAGAGAGATCCTATAATGTCTGTCTTTCTGAGTCTGGGTCTTTAATGCCATGTTTAAATCTATATTAAAACATTTTCTAAATACAGTTCAACTTGATTTTGTAAAAATATCTCCCATAATGCCTAAAATCTGACAAACAAAAGAACACTTGTTATTCTTTAGCCTTCTGTTAAGACATAAAAAGCCTTGCCAAATGAAAAGCAGCATATGCAGACAAGACATCAAAATCGTGGGAGCCTGTGCCTCAGTGACAGCATACACTGCCAGCCAAGGCTTGATGCTTGGCTCTTTTGTTCTTAGCTTCTCAGAGTATCATGCCAGATGGGAAATCTTCAAATAACAAGACCTTGCTAAAAGCGTTATAATATTTTTCAGGTCAGAGTGTAATATAATGCTTGAAATGCTCTTTCAAAAGGTGTTAAGTCTTTATGTTATGTTAATCTAGTGTACATTTAAAGGAAAACTGTATTTAGAATATTAGTACAGTATTAAAGAAAAGCTGAGTTTCAGATGGGTACTATAAAGTGGGTATTTACACTACCACTACCCTAAATGGCTATCTCAAGCTTAGTCTTTTTGAGTTAGGCATATTTTGTCTAAACTGAGGGAAAGAGATGTCAAAGATAAATATATTTTAAAATAATCTGTGTATATGAACATTTTTATGTTATAGAATGAGAGATAACACAAACATTTTTAGCACGAAGAATCTGCATTTTTTAATTTAAAATCATATCTTGTCCAATTTTAACATATTGCTCAGTCTGAGATACCAGTTAATGAATATTATGAGGTCTTGTTTGCATTTTTAATAAAATCATTCCATATTTATATAAATGCTACTTATTCAATGACCATTCAACTGATGAATTATTTGCTTTCTGGTAGTCTGGATGTTAACACCTCCATAAAGGAGAAAGTAGGAAAGTACCAAAATATGAAACAAAATCCCTGTTGCCTACATGCAGACAGTACACTCATACACATAAAAATAATAAATAAAATAAAAAAAATCCCTGTTGCTTTTGTGTTTTGTCAATAACATTAGCAAAGGGTTGGAGAAGGCTGTAATTAGCCTCTGGAAATCATCTAATTCAAAGGAATGGAAGTGACATTTGATAATAGGGCCAGGAAAGAAAGAAGAAACAACAGAGAAGGAAACCAGGCAGGAGTGCTGTCAGAAACCAGGCTGCTTTTTGTGTGTGTAGATCGATTGTGCAGCAGACCATTGGTGGTAACACTCATCCTCTTTCTATACCAAAATTTCTTGAATTAACTGCTTATACTTGAAAATATAATTAAAGAATTTCATTTCTTTCATGCCCAACATTAAACCTGAAGTGTAAGTTCTACCTGGGAGTAGCATCAACGACATACGCACATACTGCAGTATAGGGTACACTGCAATCCTCCTTAGAACAGTGACTGAAAGAGGAGCATCTTTATTTATTTATTTTTATTGATGCTTTGTGTATTTCATACATCATTTTCCAATTCAGTTTAGGCATATTTCCCTTTCCCTTCTCCCCACCCCACCCCACCTCACCCCATCCCAGATCATGCATTCTGCCATAACTGTCCTGCATCTTTCTCTCAGTTTTTTTTTCATTTTTTAGCAATAAGTGATAATTTATGTGTACAAGCATCCTTCATGTAAAACCAATTTGCAGGCAGTTGTGCCCAAACCCATACAGCCCATGAGTCCCACCATCCAGTGTGTGGGGGGGGGTTGTATGTTCAATCAAGTTGATCAAATGAGTGTCCAGACTATATTGCTGTAGTTTCACCATTCACCCCAATCGCAGCCCTTACATTCTACCATGCCCCCTCTTCCGCAGATTGTTCCCTAGGCTTAGAAAAGGGGCACAGGTGGATGAGAAGCAAAACAGTCTACTTTCTCTGGAGCTGTTGTCTTGGACTCTGGTCAATTCTGGCTGTTTCCTTTCATGGGCTGACAGTTTGTCCAGGAATAACCTTTCAATCCTACTAATGAAGCACAAGCAATTAGATATATAGGTATTTAAACAGCACTAATAGTTATGGTAGGTTACTTTGGTATAGACACATATGTTTGGATGATATGTTAATCCATGAATTACATTTTTTCCTGTTAAATATGACAGGGTCTTACTGTGGCTTATAACATCTCCTAACCTGTAGAGGATGTAAGCTTGTGGCATCAGCCATGGGTTATTCCTCCAAGGAGAGAGCCAATAGCCAATTAGATTTGGGATATGCAGGCATATGGCTGCCTCTGTTGCACAGTATTTCCAGGCAGGTGAGGTGTAGCTGGTGCTGACGGTGGAGTTCTGCTTGACTCAAGGAGACCCATATTTGCTTTATTGGTTTAGTGGTCTTTGGTAACACTCTCTGGTATTCCAGAGGTCATCTGTACACTTGCATGTGTGGTCTCAATACATCTTTCCCATGTTAACGTCAGGTCTTTGACAGCAGGGCCTTATCGCCTAAGAAGAGCATCTTTAAAATAAGAAAAGAAAACCCAAGAAATGCAGTCATGTTACAAAATGAAGAAATAATTCTCTAAAGGATATGGTATCTAAAAGGGCATAGGAAAATGTGGGTAGGCACCAAGAGCTATTTTCATAATTTTTCAGAGGCAGACATACTCATCAGTTTGAGTCAACTAGGGACAAAGGGCCTACAGCTTAATTATTACATAGTCTGAATATATCATTAACATACATTAAATGAATTTTATGTATTATTTCCTTATATCTGTCAATTTATCTATTTTGAAAAGAAATAAATTCATTGTAAAATGTCATCTCTTTAAAAAGTCTCCTTGCCAAACAGAAGTACTTTTTTTCCTGTGACTGTCTCCTTAGAATATTGTTTGGATGTATTCCACTTGGAATTATAGAGCTTAGAAGCAGGAGTGTATCATGGGCAAGAATATGAGCTTTTGAAATAGAGTGGGGGTGAGCATGATCAAAATATAGTCTATGAATTCCTCAAAGAATTAATAAAGATACTATATTAAAAAGTTAAGAAATAACTTTCCCTTCCCCAAAGTCATAGACTTAGCTTTGATTACTGTCTTTATGATCTCTGAGTTGTATAACTTTGGATATGTTACTTATTTGTCTCTCAGGGTATCTTCATTAATTAATTGATGTTGAAAATTTTGTTTTATGAAATTGAGAAATAATTGAAACCAAGCCTGTAAAGAAAGTGGTATGAAGTCTACCATATTTTTAACAGGAATGGTAAATGATTCATGGCTCTGGAGTTGATAGTTTTTTTGTGATGAGACCTAAGTTTTGTTAGCTAGTCTAATATTCTTTGATGAAGAGACACTACATTGCTTACTCTTCAATTAAAAATATTTATATTGATTCCTTGAGAATTCCCTGAAATGTATTTTGAACTTATTCAGACACCCTCCCCCATCTCCACCGCCAGCCTACTCTTCCCACTGGCTTCAGTTCCTCTATTGTTACTTTTCTTTTATAAAGGCCTGTTGAGACTATTTTTTGTGTTCCCTAAATGCTCTTAGGTGTGGGTCTATCCCTTGAAGTCTAATCAACCTACCAGGAATCACAGGTTCAAAGAAAACTGCCTCTTCCAGCAGCTATAAATTGCCAATATTTCCTTAGCTAGGGCTAAAAATTCTTGCCTACTTCTTCAGTTAATGGTGGGATGTTCACTGGCTTTGGTTTATACAGCTCTTGTACTTGGTGTCACAAGTGCTGTGTGCCATAGGTTCATATTTAAACTGTCTTGTTGAGTCCAGATGGCATTTGTACCCTCTGATTCTTCCAATCATTCTGCCTCCTTATTCACAATCATCACTGAGACCTGGGAGGAGAGAATATGATATATGTGTCCCATTTAGGACTGAATATTTAAAAATGTTAAAAATAATATTATTGATTTATTTGTGCCTTGGGGATGTTGCATGCACAGCGTGAAAATTTGGAGGTCAGAAGACAACTCTCCAGAGTTGGGTCTCTCTGTCTTTCCAACATGTGGATACTGCGGTTCCAACTCAGTTTGTTAGGTTTGGTTGCAAGTACCTTTAAGAATAGTCTATCTGGCTCTACCATAGTTATTTTTAAGTGGCTGGCATATAGGATAAAACTGTATAGAATATAGAAGTATACATTTAATTTTTCAGTATAAAGCCTTAAAGTTTTAATTAACTTAGGATAATTTTTAAGATGCTAAAATTGACAGCCATAAGATATTGATGAACAGATGTAATTGTTGTGTTTTGAAATATATGATGATTTGAGTTGCTTATAAAGTATTATATAATTGAACTCCATTGAATTTCTGATTCATTAATAATATAACAAGGATTATATTTCCAGCTTAATTCACAAGACAGAAAAATTATGACATGTTTAAAAAATACATGTTTTATTCTCAAAATGAAGATTTAAAGCTTTGTGTATATTTCTTTTTATATGCTGTTTATGTCAACAAACTTTTAATTTGTTTTTTATTCAATATATATTAGGGAACACCATAGTCAAAACTAAAGAGCAGCTGGTAAACTTATTTAATACAAGAAGAAATTAAAGGATCTGAGAATGTTTGTCTAAAATAATAGAAGATTATGGAGTGGAAATAGCATCAATCTTCAAATATACATATAAGCTGTTGGTATGTGTGTTTTACACAATATTCTTTGGCTGTAAGTGACAGTATAGGTAATTCAAGAAAAGTGAATATATAATATTATTTACCTTAAAAGCATAGAAGCTATATATACCTTCAAACTTGGCTGGACTTTGAGGATTGGATCCTTATTTCTGCTCTTCTTTTACCTACATTGTTCTGATTTCTAGACAGGCTCTTGCTTCTCATCCGTAAGTAGTAGCCAGGTCTATACTTCCAGTTCTTATAGAAGAGGGTGTGCTTTTAATGCTCAGTAATTCAAAGTAAATATTATGGTTTGAATTAGCTTTCAGGCCTCTTGCCAAATCAATATCTGTGACCCCAGGAGTACTACAAAACTGTTTGAATCCTAAGCAGACTCTAGGAGTTGGTAGTCATCAATAAACACCAGCTTGAAATGGTCTGAAACTTGGTGGGAAGTGATTCTCTGTACAAAGTCTAAGTGTTGTGCTCTGAGTTAAATAAAGATAATAACAGGCGGATCTTTGTGAGTTCAAGGCCAGCCTGGTCTACAAAGTGAGTTCCACGACAGCTGGGGCTACAGGCGAGACCCTTGTCTCAAAAGACCAAAAAAAAAATAAAACAAAAAAAAAAAAAAAAAAAAAAAAAAAAAAAAAAAAAAAAGAAAGATAATAAGGGACCGGAGAGATGGTTTGGCTGTTAAGAGCTCTGACAGCTTTTACAGAGGACCCAGGTTTGATTGTCAGCACCCACATGGGGGCTAACAAAGACATCTTTCTAAGCACCTGGAGAGATTTCTCAGTGATTAAGAACACTGACTGTTCTTGCAGAGGACCCAAGTTCAATTCCCAGCACCCAGATGTTAACTGTCTAACTCCAGTTCCAAGAGATCTGAATGCCTTTCTGACTTCAATCGGCATTGCATGACACAGGCGTACCTACCTACATACAAGCAATACACTGTATACATGAAATAAAAATAGTAAATAAAGTTTTAAAAATAAAAAAGAATTAAGAAGACTTTCTGCAAAGCTTGGCTTTTAAATTTAGGCTGGGTGGCCAATTGCAGTAGAGAAGAATAATTGAGACTGAAAGTCAGTTTTCTTTTTGTGGGTGGTTCATCTGTTCTTTCCTTCAAATTTCATGAGCTAAGGTGATGATGTGCTAAAACTTTATGAGGTTATGTGAGTAAGACTATATTCCTTAAGGATTTGCTTATAAAGCACAGAAGATGCTTCCTCCAAACCAACGTGCTCCATGGAGACTTCAAACAAAGACATTTTGAAGTTCATCAAATGTTTCCAGAATTTCAAATACCAGAACATTTCTCTTTGCTTCATTTTTTTTTTAAATTTGCAACTAAATGACAAAAGCATAATCTTTCTGTTTTTATCACCATGTGAGGTTATATGCTTGCGCAACTCACAAACTCTGTGGTCTTTTTATTTGGGGGAATGATGAATGCTTATTCAAATGCAAGTTTTCTACAAAATAAACGTAACTACAAAAAGTGCTATGATGGTAAAAAAAAAAAAAAGCATTGCTTTTATTTTAAAAATAGTTTTGTTTTCATAGGGATATATGGAGATGAGAAAAAGGAAGTAATAATTATTGGGCATCAAATATTAGTTATTTTATGCAACTCATTTTACTTAATGCTCACAGTACCTGTAAAAATGCATATAATCAGATTCATTTGTACACGGAAATTTCAAAGTTTGTAAAAGTTTGTGTACCTGAGTTATTTAACATAATGTATGACCTTGAGCAAGGTAATCAACTGTCGGAGTGTAAACTCTAAACTGGATCTGTATTTTTAAAGTTTCTATGTTTTCTTCATACTCTACTACCTAAGAATATAACAGATTCCAGAAAGTACTGGGAAGTTCACTGTATCCTATTCACTCAATAGTCTTCAAATGTAGTTGCCTTTATGAGGGGAAAGTCACTACTGGGAAATAAGCACATACTAGTAAGGAAAATGGTGAAACAAGAAGTGAATCCAGAATATAGTAACTGAGAGAAAATTGGCAATGCACGACAGGGTTTTGAGAGAGTTTAACAAAGATTCCCCTGGGGGATCTGAAGGAAAATCAGTCTGACAAATGAATGAACAAACTGGCCATCCCATCTCCTCACCTTGCCTCCCCGCTCCAGGATAGATGTACTTCTATCTCAGAACACACAGCCTCTAGCTTAGACATCTGGTAATTTAGCAACCGCTGTGCAGAAGACACTTGGTTCCAGTATCAGATCTTTCCTCCCCAGATTCTGGGAAAGAGCATGAATCACCCAAGAAGACATTATGCACTTTCTGGGATTTTCTAAAAATCTCAGATTTCTCAAAATCCTCATGCATGACCTCCATTTTTATGGGAAGGTTAAGGTTTCTTGCCTTTCCTAGCCAATAAAGCTATCTGGACCTGTTGAGGTTGGTTTCTACCTCAACGTCTTCTACGTCACATCTTCATCCTGAATTCTAGCAGTACCCAGAGCCAAAATTATTACTTTATACCTTTTTTACTTTTAATGGAGCTGGCATCATCATATTCTCTTTATACCTGAACTTTTAAAAAGTGAGCTCACTTAAAATGGCATATAGATTCACAACCATTTTTCTTTCTTTCTCAAAGGAAGGAAGTAGCTTATTTTGAACTTCAGCCCTACTGTGCATTTGTCACAATTATTTCTAGCCGAAGATTTTATAACTATTGAAAAGGAAAGTTCATTGTTGAGAATTAGTTACTACTAAAAATACTGAGGAGTTAATTGTAATACTATTTCACTAGAAAGGTTAATTGTCTTTTGTCCCCACAAACAAGAAAGTGTGAATCTAAAAAAGGGAAAGACACTGTAGGCTGTTTGCTATATGAACATTAGCTCCAAAAATAAGAGCTGACATATGCAAAGATATGATTTCATGATAGTGAGTTATTTTTTCATGTATGAAATTTTGATGTATAGCTACATTAAAGACATTACATTGAGAGCTTTGTGAACACTAGTCAAAAAAACACAACTTGGCACAAATGGTAAATAACAGTCTGCTTATCAGATGTATTTTTCATAATCTTTTAGAAAATTATTTATTTCATTTTATATTATCCTCAATAAATGAATTATTCTAGCAGAGGAATCCTTTTTAAGAAAGGTTTCTAAATTGAATTTTTGTGTATTTCATACATAACATCTCAATCAGTCTTAATCAACTTTATGTCCCCCTTCTCCATCAGCACCCTCCCACAGCAACCCCACTGGAATTCATACATTCTACAACTTGTGTTAAGGCCTATAGTGCCAAATTCATCTCCCTGGTTGTTCCTTAATGCAAATTCATCCACTGAGCACTAGTCTGCCCATTCAGAGTTCCTCACTTTAAGAAGACCGGTTCTTTCTCATCCAAAAGTAATCAGCTGTCAATATTTCTTAAGCTAAGATGGGGTTCTACTGCCCATTTCCCCAGCTCTATGATTTATTTTTTGTCTGGTTGAGTTAGCACTGGTCTTGTGCATGTTGACACCATTTCTTTAGGTTGATATGAGCAGGGTCCCAGGAGCCTGTATGATTCTATTTCTGTATGCATTATCTCCTTGGCTCTTATAATATTTCTGCTCTCTCTTCTCTAATGATCCCTGAGCCCTGGGTGAGTGAAGCTTAATATAGAAGACCTGTCTATGGACCCACACTTTTCAGATTTCTAATTTACATGGTTTGGCCATTTATGACCTTTTGAGTTCATGGCCCTCAGTTGCATTAGGGAGCTTTCTAAGGAAAATTAAGAGATTAATTTGTCCTCTAGGCCTCTTCTATGTTGCATGAGTCTTAGATGTAGAAGTTGCATTGTAGATGTGCTGCTTAGGTTTAGGCAATTCACAAACAAATGTGACCAGTTGTGTTACTCTGTAATAGTCTCCATCTGGTGCAAAAGAAGCTTCTTTGATGAGTGGTGTCTGAGATATTTGTATATAAGGATTTGGTGCTAGGATCCACAAATAAGAGAGAACATACGTGCTTCATTTTTCTGAGTCTGTCACTTCGCTTAGCATAAAAGCTTCTTGTTCCATACATTTACCTGTAAATTTCAGGATGACAATTTTCTTTATCACTGAGTAGAATTCTATTGTGTAAATATACCAGATTACATTATCTACTCATCAGTTGAGGGGCTCTTAGATTTGTGAAAAGAGCTGCACCAAACATGGATGTGCAAATATCCCCGAAATAGGATGAGTCCTTTGGGTATAACCCAAGAAGTGACATAACCTAGTTAAATGGTAGGTTCATTTTTAGTTTTTTAAGAGTTCTCCACACTTGCTTTCCATAGGGGTTGTATAAACTTGCAATCCCACCAGCAGTCGAGGAGCCTTCCCCTTTCCCCACATCTCCAGCATTTGGTATCATCTGCTTTCTTGATCTTAGCTAGTTTTACTGGGGTTAGACAAAATAGTAAACTGGTTTTAATTTGCATTTAACTAATTACTAATGGTGTTGAACACCTTTTAAGATGTTTCTTAGTCATCTTTATTCATCTTCTGAGAACTCTCTTCAAATCCTTAGCCCATAGTTTTGAAAAAAATTTTTTTAATTTTACTTATTTTTGTATGTGTATGAATGTACTGTCTGCATGTAGGTTTGTGCACCATGTCGTGCAATACCACAGAAGTCAGAAAAGGGTGTCCGATCCCCCTGGAACTGGAGTTAAAGACAGGTTGGGTTCTCAACTGCCATTTGGGTGCTGGGGATCGAACCTGGGTCCTCTGCAAGAGTGGTCAGTGCTCTTAACTGCTAGGCCATCTCTCCAGTCCCCCTTAGCCCATCTTTTAATTGGGTCACTTGTTCTATTCATTCTTTGTTTTTTGAGTTCTTTATATATTCTGGATGTTAAATCTCTGTCAGATGTGTAACTAGTGAAGATTTTCTCCCACTCTGGGTTTTCTCTTCACTTATTTTGTTGTGTCTTTTGCTGTACAGAAGATTTTTAGTTTAATGAAGTCCCATTTATTGATTGTTGACCTTAATTCCCGAGCAACTACTATCCGGTTTAGAAAATCCTTTCCTAAATCTATATCTTGTGATTAGTTCACTGCCAATGTTCTTACAAAATGCTTAAAAGAGTTTACATATAGCTGTGGGTATGATAAAAATTCTCCTATGTTTTTGATTGAACCTTTAAGACCATATGGTTCTTACCCCTTTTTGGTCTCACTTGTGCAATGAAAATAATTACATGGTCTTCCTTTGCTTGGAGGGTCCAGTCATTTAAAATAAAAGAATGAACATAAAAGCAATCATTAGGAATGTGTTCTGGGGAAGGATGAACTGTGATAAGCCATCTGAATGATGCAGGATAATGCAGGACCTTGAGGACAAGAGCCATATGTATTTAGTGTTCCACTCCATAAAGCAGCTTTAAGGTTGCATGACCTTAGGCAACTTCCTCATCTGTGAAGTGGGAAAAAAGGTAGCTATATAATGAGGTTGGTATAAATATCGAAATATACAAAATATATGAGTATTCAGTAGACAGAGGAGCATGATACATCTTTTCTCTGACTTAAATCTTAGTTTTAACTTGAATGAAGTATATTTGTGATATATATATATATATATATACACACACACACCTGAAATACTATATATATAATATATATATATATGCATATTTTGGAGCAGTACAAATTGGAGGGAACAACAACAAAAGGACTGTGTCAAAGAACTGACTGAAACAGTAAACTTCTGCCCAAAACAATAAACCTCTGCATATAAAAACTTAAAGGGGAGCAAGTCTAAATTAAACTGAGAAATGTTACATGAAATGCACAAAAGTTCAATAAAAATATTTTAAAAAGAAAGACTTCAATGAACCAAGAGAATCAACAGAGTTCTCTTGAAAGGAAACCTCTAATATTTATCACTGGTCAGTATTACTAGGGGTATTTTATACAAAAGGATGCAAACTTAAGTTTAAGATGGAAACTCTGGGTTCTAGTAATAAAAGGGACGATGTGGTTAAATCACTTGTTATCTTTGAAAGAGGAGGGCATAGGGCTAGAATAATTTTATATGATCCTTTCACATATGGATTTTATTTTTAAACATATGTACAACTGAATCATCCACTCCCATTTAGTAAAAGGCATTCAATTAGGATCTAACTCTCCACAAGGCTTGGCTCTAGCCAGAGAGCATTTTGAGGCAGTAGTGCTTGCCATCAAAAATCTCACAGACAGGTGGATAATTTCTGGCTGCAAACAGCCAACAATAACAGAATTTCAGAAGAGAATGAGTTTATTTATATGGAAGGACCAGAGGTTCATCCATGTGCTTCTTTATTTTACACAACTGGAGCTCAGATATTGTGTTAAGTATTGAGACACCATGAAACTTACAAGCACAATTTTTCAGAAGAAATGAGACTCGGTTTCTGAAGAGAGAGGCCTTGAGCTGAAGACAACAACATTTGGGGTTTGAAATCATGCATTCGATCCCAGGTATTTCACTCATTAGTTGCAACCTGTTATGTTACTCAGTTACTCAATGTGTGTGTAGTGGAGAGAGAGTTCCCAAAACAATTAATTTCTGAACTCACAATGCAAAAGCATTCTGAACTCAAAATGAAACACATGGTGAAACTAAGCTGCTTCTGGCATCTCTCACCCATGTTGGATTGTCCCACGTCATTACAGTCTTGGTTGTGAACACCTAACATGTTCACTCTGCCGTGAGTGTGCTGTCATAGTACACAATGCCAGCAATCATTGCCTAAAACATCTTGGCTCAGATTTGGAGATATTGTTATGAATTAGTGTTTGTTTTTTAAACTGTACATACAATGTATTCTGCTTTTATAGACACATACTGGTTTAATTATGGAAAACAAAGGCTTTTAATGTTTTCCTACTGTCATTCTTCAGCTTGTAGCTATCAAATTAGTATATCTTTAGATTGTATTATGTTGGAATGTTTTTTTTTTAATTCAATTTGAGTAGCTGGCAATATTTATAGAGATGAATGAATTTTGGCTTGGGATTAAGACAGACTTTCTAACAATTTCTGAAATGGCCCTCCACATAATCCTGTCATGTTACACTATATATTTATGCAAAGCAGCAATCTCAGCATCTATGAGTATAAAATCAGTATATTGATCTGCTTTATGCTCTGTAGTACTATTTAGCCAAGATCTTATTCTTTAATGTAAAAACAAATAAGGACATCATCTCATTAGTATGGTAATTTGATTTAGTCTTTAATAAATAACAAATACATATCTACCTGAGAATTATTTCAAATGTCTTTATTATCTATTATCAGTGAATGTTTTATTATTTTAATCTATTTTATATACCTATACACCAAGTGTTATATGAAACTTTCTAATGAGAAAAGAGATCACAAGTAGAAAAAGTTTAAGTACTTGTTCTAGAAAAGCCTTTAGGGAACTCAACATTTATGGGAGTGGACAGACGGAAATGTGTTCCTAAAGTTTCCTGAGAAAGCTGCTAGGAACATAGGGAAGACTTGGGTTATAGATGTCAGGGTAAGATAGGACATATTGGAAGGGAGGTGGGCAAATGAATAAGAGAAGAAGTGCACTGAAAATGGAGTGTTTTGAAATTCCGGAGAAGAGCAGTGTTACTAGATAGGTTGGGATGGATAAATGGCAAAGCAGATGGAAGAATGAACAGCTCAAAAAGAAACTTAGAAATTCACTCAGAATAAACACTGCTTTTTAAAGTTTGGTTGAGAAAGTATTTTGAAAAGGTCATTAAATTTTGGTCAGTTTTTTAAATTTTAGTATATTTCAAACAGAATATCTCAATCAGTCTTAATCATTAAACCCCATTCCCCAATGGTAACTTCCTATAACTTCCCCTGTGGGAATTGATACATTCTATCATTTGTGTTAAGGCAGATTGTGTCAAGTTAGTGTTCCTGGATTTTCCTCAGTGCAAGTTCATCCACTGGGGTCTAGTGACCCTTTAAGAAGATCCTCTCTTCCTCACCCAGCAATAATTGGCTGCCAATATTTCTTCATCTAAGATTGGGGCTTTTTGCCCATTTCCACAGTTCCATGCTGGGGTTTTGTCTGCTTGAGTTTGCATAGGTATTGTGCATGCTGATGCCATTGCTGTGAGCAGGGTCCCAGGAGCTTGTATTATTTCTATTTCCATATGATCATGCACTTCCTCCCTGGCCCTTACAATTTTTCCACCCTCTCTTCTACAATGGTCCCTGAGCCCTGGGTGGGAGGAGTTTAACATAGGAGTCCAGTCCAAGGACTCATACTCTGCAGACTCTTTAATGCCACTCAATGGGAGGAAATTCATGCGTGGTACTATAAACACAGCCAAATATACACAGCTGGAGAGGTCATAGATCTTAGAGAAAATTCAAAAAATTTCACACCCTTAGACACATATAATTTCTTATTATGAGCAAAATATGTATCCTTATATTTATAGATAAGTATCCCAGTCCCCACTCATCAAAGAAGCTTCTTTTACACCAAGACTATTACAGAGTACCACAACTTTTCACACAAGAGATTGCTTGTGATTTTCCCAAGCTTAAGTGGCATATCTATAATGCAACCTCTATGTATAAGGCTCACAGAACATAGAACATGGGGTAAAAGGGGCACTAATGACTCTCTCAGTTCTCATTAATGAAGCTCTCTCATGTAACAGAGGAACAGAAACACAAAAGGTAAGAAAAGATCATTCAGTATTTTGATGAAGAACATTAGATAGACTGTACAGAGCACCACAGATAACGGAGAAGAAATTATAGAAATTTAGATACTTTCTTTCTGATACTTTATTATCCCTTCAATAATTTGTTTATTGGAATTTTTATAGTTAATGCTGCTTGGTTTACTAATCAAAACTTACCAGATCAGGTAAGATTTTAAGCTCTTCTAGTGCTTTTTATTGCTTTTGCATTTCACAATGAGTTAGTGAGAGTCATGACCAAACATGATCGAAGTTCCTACTGACATGTACATCTTGACCATAGTCATGTATCTGCAAAGGACCAATGTTTGTTTTCACATGTGTGAAAATAACTGAAACAGCTTCCTTCTGTGGGGATTTAACCAAGTTCCTTTAAACCAGTCATAATATATCTTAAGAATTTGGAAAATCATCTACAGAAAAATCCTACCCAGTTCAGTTTCTAATTAAATGACTTAATTTAAACACATAGTGATCTTTCTTTGGTTGGGTCTTAAGGACTGAATTGTAGATGTGTGTGAGTTCAAATTTAATGTGTTGCTCTCTAGCTCAGGAGAAATTGTGTTTTGTTACCAATAACATAGTTTTTGAAAATGGGTGTGAACCACTGTGACAGGAGTCTAAGACCTTCTGAAAAGTCTCATCAAGGACACTGAGTGTGGGCTCTCAGTTCTCCATGTGTGCAGGTTCTGTATCCATTAACATATTTTGAAACAAATTGCAGATGTGGTTAACATATGCAAAGATTTTTACTTGTTATAATAACCTAAACAATATAATGTAACTATTTCTGTAGTATTTACTTTGTTTCTGATCTTGTAAATAATCTAGAGGAGATTTAATGTACTTAGGGGCACATAGGAAGGTTTTATGAGGACTTGATTAGTGCCATAGTTCAGTGTCCACACAGGGGTCTGGAGCCACTCTCCAGGATACTGTGGGACCACTGGACACGCACCAGCTGAGGCTCCAGCTCACTTCAGTAACCAGGAGTTTTTTCAATCTCTTAGCATTGCTGTTTCTTTTTGTACCTTGTACATTTTTTTTCCTTATACATTTTTGTTTGTTTTGAGACAGCATCTCATGCAGCCCAGGCTTCCCTTGAACTCACCATGTCCTCAAGGACGACTTTCAACTTCTGATCCTCCTGTCTCCCCTTTTCTGGTGTTGAGTTTGCAAATACGTGCTACCACGTCCAGTTCCCAGTTCCCTGAACACATTGTTTTCTTCTCATTTTAATATTTAAACAAAAGTGGTACAGCAAATGCCTCACTGCTCCAGACTCCTCATAGAGCCCTTCTCCCAGGAGGGGAAAACCATCCACTGGCACCATTTACCTTGGCCCATTTGTCTTCCCAGGTTTTCACATTCAGATGTTAAAAGCAAATTTATTCCAAGATGTCTGGAGGCCTTAAACTGAGAAATATCTTTGCTCTCTGAATCTCAGACATAAGACAAGAAACTCTTGTTACCAGACACCTTTTTAGAAAAGAACTGTTTATTTTGGCATTGCATAACAATGCTTATCTCTTCTAAGGAAGAAACTCAAGTAGAGAAGAACTGTTTTACAGTCAGCTTAGCCCAGTCATGACATTGTTGAAGGTGATTTGAAATATACCACCAGGTAAGGGGCCTCTGTGCACACTCTGAGAATGATCATGTGCCTCTAGTTAAATATTGTATCATTTGGGAAATTTTGAATGATAATTCTGCAAACACAGGTGCAGAGAAAATGTAAATCATAAACACTGCTAGATTTACTATGCTCTGAAAAGCAATATGGTCAGTTAAATTTTATTCATTTCCTTTTTCTATGTGTGCGACAAGGTCTTGTTAAGGAGCCCAGGCTGGCTCCAACTTGCCTTGTTCCTCTCTGGGCTTCCTGGATGCTGCGGCTACAGATAAGCACTTTAACTCCTGTGAAAATTGACCTCTTTTATCATTTGCGAAACACTCCAGAGTGCTAAAATCATGAAAGGGTGGTCAGTTTTCTTTTTTTTATAATTTTAAAAATTATATTTGTTTCTTATTTATTTTGTGTGTATGTGTGTGCATGCATGTGTGCATGCATGTGCCTATGGTGCCTGCACCATGTGTGGCCATCGGTGGACAACATTAGGGAGTTGATTCTCTCTTTCTACCTTGTGGATCCTGGGGTTAAAACTCAGGTTGTTATGTTTGGTAGGGGGAACCTTTAAATACTAAGTCATCTCTCTGGCCCCTTGTTCACGTTTTTTTTAAGGAAAAATAATCTATTTTTAAAAAATAGATTTTCATGAAATGCCAAAGGAATCTGCAAAAAAAAAATTGTGAGGAAAGGAAAATAACCATACTGTGTTGAGTGATAAAATTCATATTCTTCTATGGGTTGAATTTATCCTTGGAAAGGTGGAACAAGCTTCCCAGTATTCACAGAAACCCTTGGTCCATGTGATCTGTCAGGATGTAACAGGTAGAGATCAAGGACTCTCCAATGAATTAACAGATGTTATGATATTCTTTTTGAAAATAATACTGTTCATTACACATTTGGGGGTAGGTTGAAGATAGCAAGATGGCCTGAAATACTAATGCATGATTTGAGTTTATTATTTTATCATTATCACTTGCTCATTATTTGCTCATTTTTAACTAGGTTTATAATGTTTACCTTGTGAGCTCATAGCTGTTCACTGGAGGAAATCAATTCATTTTACAAATTGTGCTTAGCATGAAATTGACGAAATTTTAGAATTAAGAGTGTTATATTACAAATTCCAATTTTATCGATGAGAAAAATGAGGTTCAGAGAGTCTGAGTGAGTGCTCTAGGGTTACACAAAAATCTACGGACAGACAAGGCAAATTGCTGTTATGACTTTCCATCCATCACTGTTTCTGCTGTTCACATTGGTCTGTATGTGGAGTGATTGTGTGTCTTCATGCATGTGTGTGTTGGACCACAAACATAATAATCCCTGTGCCCCATAATGCTTGCGTAGGAGGCTTGCTATGTCTAAAAGAGTATGAGCTTATAGTGCTAAACTTATGCACACATTATTTTAGATTATAAACTTATATAAAAGTGTACTTAAAATTGGAATATTGTCTGAAGATTTTTTTCACTGAAGTTCTCTGTATACAAATATAGATTCGTTTTAAAGAAAGAGCATGTATGACATTTAGCCTTTTTATTTATAATTTTCCTCTCTTCCTCCTTTACTCTCAGTTTTTCTATGTTAATGGTGATTTCTCAACACCATCTAAGCCACCATACTTCAAAATATGCAGTTTTATATTTGTGACACATTTGAGGAAGTAGTGTGACTGTAAAGAACTATAACAGGTACTTTTATATTAAACATTAATTATACACAGCATCTTCTCATATATCACATCATATCATCCTTCAATGAACTTTTTTTTGTTGTTGTTTCTTGTTGTTTTGAGATGGGGTCTCCCTGTAACTCCAGCTGTCCTGGAACTCACTATGTAGACCAGACTGGCCTTCAATGCACTGCGATCTTCCTGCCTCTGTCTCCTAAGTACTGGGATTAAAGGATAACGAAATTTTTAAGGCAAACATATTTAGTCTTATTTTATAAACACAGAAATTGAATATCAGAAAGCTAGAGCAACTTATCCCAGTTCAATGTGGCATTAGACAGAACATGCTTATATTTCCTATGGACACAGGTTCTGGAGAATTTGTAATGAAGCTTAATGTTTAGGAACAGCTAGCACATCAAGTCCTACTAGGCAAGTGCTCTTCCTCTGTTAATTTCCTTCAGTTGCTCAGCAGCCCTCAGTGGCTCTGAGACAGCATAACTTCAGCTACGTTTCCATAGGGCTACTTCTTGTCATCTTCAGATCATCTCCCATCCCTTCACTGCCCATTTTCATTCTCTACTCAACTAAATAAATAGCTAGCTAACAGCAGTTTTGATTATCTCGAATAAAGTATTCTTAGAATATGAATGAAGATTGGGTTGGATGTGGGGTTAAGAGAAGGTAGCAGAGGAGATGCATATGACGGAGTGTGACATAAGCATTTATGAAAATGCTGCTATGAAACCTATTACTTTGTATAGTTAATATATTTTAAAAATGGCATGAGGTGCTGGACAGATGGCTCAGCAGTTAAGAGCACCAGCTGCTCTTGCAGAGGACTTGGGTTAAATTTCCAGCACTCACTTGATGGTTAATAACCACCTGTAATTCCAGTTCCAGGGGAATCCGACACCTTCTTCTATCTCTATGGGCATTGCATGACACAGGTGCACTTATATACATGCAGGCAATACACTCATACACACAAAATAAAAACAATAAAATCTTTTTAAAAAATGGGGACTATATCATGATGGAAACTTCTTTGATTAAAGATCAGGAGAACAATTCACTCTGGATGGGGCAGCAACCTCTATTCAAACACTAATTGCCAGTTTCCTTCCTATGTGGCTCAAGACTTCAAAAGAGGCATTGACATTCATTTGGAAAAAGCAGAAGGGTCATCTCTTCCTTGCATCTGAATAGCCCTGAAAATGAGATCATGGAAAATAGCTCTTGTTCTAATTTTGTCTATAAATCATGGTTATAGCAAAAACTAACAGTGGCTCAATTTTTCTTTGCAAGGTAATAAAACATCTTCCTTATTATAGCTAGCATCATGGCATTGTGAAATTGCTTTATTAATTAGGAATGAAAGCAAAAGGAGTAGTAGGAGAACTCTGTGTACAATAGGTATCTACATGTGTAGGAGGATGGAGAAAATGGTAGGCAGAACAATGGCCTCTAAAGATGCTTACACACTTACCTTCACAGCCTATGAACACATTACTTTATATGGCAAAGGAACTTTGACAATATTGATAAGATTAACAATATCGATAAGGATAGATCATTGAAGTTCATTTTGACATAGTTGCATAATATCTTTAAAAATAGAAACCTACTGTGACTGGACTTCTGCTGTATATAACAGAAAGCAAAGGATCTTGGGAGAATGAGATTAGCATTTTACGAGACTATAATTATTGAATAGGGTTAATAGCAATTGGTAACTCTTCCATAATTCCACATATTAACTGTCAATAAACTAATGTTTTCTTGTTTTAATTCCAATTATTGAACAGAGATGATGGTGAAATTAATTAGCTTAGAGTATTAGTTACTTTTCTGTTGGGGAATTTATAGGAAGAACAGTTTATTTAAGTTTAAGGGTTCCAAGTTTCAGGGGGAATTAGACTCCATCATGACAGGGAGGCTGTTGGGAGCATGGACTAAGTCTAAAGGATCCAGGACACAGAGTATTATAAAACAATCTAATTTATTCTTTCCCAAGCAGGTCAATCAACACACTTATTAATCTTTCCTGTTCCTAGCCTAAACTCCCCAAGGCTGCTTACTTAAGCTATGTTTTCTTAGTCCCTAGGAAGCTGTGGATTGGTTCCAAATTGGTGAGTCCCTGAGGGTTGCTGGCTTGAATGGAACTTGTACATGATATTGTGAGCATTGTATGTGGCTCATGTGTCACACAGCTGGAGTCCCTAGGAAGGGAGCGTGAGATGGCATCTAACATGAAGGTCCTGGGAGGGGGAGTGAGAGTGAGGTGTTTGGACATCTCTCAATGCAGGGATCCCTCTGAGGGGAGGGGAGTGAGAGAGCAGAGTTCTTTTGCACTCACCAGCTTAAGTAGTCTGTAGCCAGGCAGGGGAAGTGAACTTGGCACCAGGTGGTAATTGAGGCTCATACCCACGCTCCAGTCAGTGAACAGGTGTTTGTCCATCTATCTGAGGTTCATGCCCAGGTCCCTGAGGGCAGGCGGGGTCCAGGTCTGGTTATCTTGTATTTTGCACCTCAGCTCTTTCTTGATACTTAATCAGAAGTGCAAGTTAGCTTTCAGGCCTTCTCTGGACCCCTTCCAGTGGTGGGGTGAGTGAGTGTATGATCTGAGCAGGCCTTGGGTAAGGTGCAGTCTCTGATTAGGCTAAATTAACACTCCTATTCTCTAGAGCTAACATCACTTCAAACCCACACATTTTCTAATGCTACTTAATGCCAAACTACCTCAGATTCTCATATCATTATTATGCTCCTCACATCCCATCCCCTGACTCCTGTGGTCTATGCAGGCACTGATAGGAGTCAAGATTGATCCCAAGAACAATAAAAGCACAAATACATCCCAGTAAATGGACCTGCAAACAGAAGTGAAATCACAACAGAAGTTAAAACTTCAATATGCCACATGTAAAGGCATTCTGACATGGCCTAGCTGATATTTTTTCTTTGTGAGGTATGCCCCAATCTGAAAAACTCACTCATGAATAAATGGTCTCATATCATAGTACACAAAGGGGCAAGGGTGTTCCCTGTTTGATACATCAGGAAGATTGCTAGAATCAGAACTATGGGTCCTGTTAAGTGGTATCAGCCAGGGTCCCCAGGGGCCTCAGGTTTTTCAGGTACTTGTCCAGAAAGACTCGATTTCTTTTAGCCTTTATTTTTCCCAAGCATGTGCCTGATTTTTTTTTTTTACTTTTTTAATTTATATATATATTTTATCAAATCTAGACCCATGTCCCCCACCCTATCCCCCCACCCCACCAGAGCTCATGCATTCTGCCAAACACTCTTTTCATCTCTTTCTCAGTCTTCCTCAACATTCTCCATGTGGAAGTTGACTGTTTTGAGCAGAAGTTCACTGTTTCAGTCAGTTCCTTGATGTAGTCCTTTCTGTTGTTGTTGTTGTTATTGTTGTTTCCAATGTGCATCACTGCTTGGACAAAAGCTCAAGGGGCCATGCACAAGAAATACTTACAACTAGGTAATTAATTGGGTGCCTGACATTTTAGTATGCAAGATTGATAACAGCTTTATATTTCTCTAACTGTGCGGGATTGAGTTGCATAAAATAACACAGACACCTTTCTTTTTGATATCTCTAGCATTTCTATTTTCTTGGCAGGAATAAGTTTACTGGCAAATCCAGTAAATCTGCTTTTCAGCTGAGAAAGAAAACTGGCTAATAGGGGGAGGGGGTCTCAACCCTAATCTACCTAGTTAATTTCTTTTTTTTTTATTTGTTTTTTAGTCTTTTTGAGGCAGGGTCTCCCTGTAGCCCCAGCTATCCTGGAACTCACTCTGTAGACCAGGTTGGCCTTGAATTCACAAAGACCCGCCTATCTCTCCCTCCCCAGTGCAAGAATTAAAGGCGAGTGCCACCATGCCAGGCACTCTATCTAGTTAATTTCTATCTCCTACTTTATTTTCCCTCCCTCTGGAGAGGTTACCCCAATGGCCAAGATAGAATCAGGACACTGTTCACTCTAATTTCTTACATGCTGAGACAAGATGATGTATGTGTGGCCACTGGGTTACCCCGTCAGTGGATTTATCTAAAGGACCCCTTAAAGTGTAAAAAGCAAAGTCTTGGACTGGAGCCTGTGAAGGAGAAGTGAAGGCAAGAGCATTTAGGCACATGTTATAGGCAGGTGAGAACAGGGTGAATATAAATGACCAATTTAAAATCCATTAGAATTTCTTGCTAAGGAATTATAAAGCATCCATTTATTGGGTTTCTCCTTATTTTCATTTGGCCATGGTGTCTAGACTCAGGACCCACTTTTCAGGCATTTTGATAGACATAGTGTGGGTTCCCTCCTAAGTAGTTTGCTAGACACTTATAAGGAGATTTCATCATTTAATTTTGACATCAATAGTAGACTTGCCCATTTTGGCTGCAGGTGGCACTGCATTGTTGAACAAGACCAAGATCTGAAGTTTTATAACTAAACAAAATCTTATATGAATTTAAGCCAATGTCAAAGAAGCACAATCTCTCAGGCTTTAAAAGAAATATACTGAATATCTTTGGTTATACCAGAAGAGAGAATTAACATTGTGGCTTAAGTAGGCATAGCCCATGAAAGAGATTAAACCAAATTCAGGCCTATCTTAAAACTGTTTACTATAAACAGAAGCAATCTCTTTTCTTTCCCAGACCACCATATCTTGATTTATAGTTTTCCAGAAGGCAGGAGTTATGTCACCTAACCTCTAGACAGGAAATAACCTGAAAAGGTTTACCAAGCCCATTCAAATTGTCTTCTTCTGGACTGCATAATGCTGGTTCAGGGAAGTAAAACCTAGCTTCTCTTGAGTCAAAGTATCTTGTTATGGGCAAAAGAATATCACAAGTAATACTTGCATATACAGAGAAACATGAAGAACATGTGTGTCCATTTAATCCCAAAGCTATAACTGGGAATCCAGTATAAACAAAGAGAAAAAGTATTTTATTTATTATTTTATTTTATGTGTATGAGTATACGTAAGTACATGTATGTTGTATGATGCCTGTGGGGAGGCCAGAAGAGGGTGTCAGATTCTCTTGGAACTGGAGTTACAGATGGATGGTTGTTAACTGATGTGTGGGTGCTGGGACTCCAACCTGGCTCCTCTGCAACAGCAGCCAGTGCTCTTAACCATTGAGCCATCTCTCCAACCCCTTAAACTTTATTGTTAAAAGGCTTAGATAGTTCAGCCTTTTTAGATTTGCTGTGTAAAACATATATCTCTCTTGGGCTACACCTTGTATGCAGCTCTCCTTGGCAGATATCTCATGGATTGGCATTGCCAATGTCTTCTTGGGATTTCCACTGTCAATCTGGCTTCACTTTCACAGATTCACACAAAGGCCTGCCTGGACCTTCATTGTGAAAGGATGCTGCATGATACCAAAGCTTTCTGAAAGGAGAAGGAAGAATCAATGAGTCCTTCACTCTTGCATCTTTCATGCCTTTAAAGACAGTTATCATGTGAGCAACACTGCCAAGTTTGACTGCCAACCTGGAGTGGACTCTGGCCCACTTCATCCACATTACCAGCTCCTTTTTCTATGCTGTCATTCCCTAAGAGTAGAAAAACAACTCCCACAATTTCATTTAATGAGTTGGAGGCTCAGCTGGGTGTGGTCTTGCCCTGAAGATACTCTTTCCATTGTTTAAGTGCAAATCTCTAGGCCTTTCATTCCTCATTGTAATCTTCTTATCAAAGGGAGCCTCTGCTTCAGCACTTGCATTAGCTCCAACATCAATCTTCCTAATGCTCCTTTTCAATCACTACTGTATATTCTGCATTTCTTTCTGCCCCATGTGTTCTTTTTCACTGTAGAACTGCATGATATTCACCATTAATAGCTAGAATATCCTAGTCCCTGCTTAAGTCCAACCATGTTGTTTTTGACACCACTTCCTTCCAAGCTCCTACTAGAATGACCCATTAAGCTCTGCTTACAGCCTTCAATTGTTTTGTAGTCCAAACTTCCAAAGTATTCCACTCTTGGTGAAGACCATACAATCTGTATAATTAATAGTGCTAGTGTAGTTAGAATTTGAACCCAGGCAATATGGCCAAGGTGGCCTTGTTAACACTGTATCATAAGTTATCAATATTTCACTTTATAGTTGGAAAACTGAAGTGTCAGCTTCTTTTTTTCCCTAGATCTACATAGCCAATGAAAAATTCATGTCTGCTCCATGTCATCTGAGGAATGTTTTATTGTTCCTGCCCTTTTTCTCTTTATTCCTTCCTGCTGCCTCTTCCTTTCTTCCTCCTGGGTCCTTCCCTTTCTTCCTTCCTTCCCAATCTGCTTCTTAATGAAATAGAAAGCAGTCCCTCCACCACCCCAAATTCCAAATCCAAGTTTGGTGTAGGGATAATTGTCTATTTGTCTATCTAATACCATCAAATGTGAGAATTTTCTAGTGAACTCTGTCCTTAATTCATTAAAATGTAAGATAAAATAGGTTGTGATCAAATAAATAGTGTGTTAGAGTGTCAAGCATTTTTTTTTTTTTGGTCTTTTTGAGACAGGGTCTCCCTGTAGCCCCAGCTGTCCTAGAACTACCTCTGTAGACCAGGCTGGCCTTGAACTCACAAAGATTTGCCTTCTGCCTCTGCCTCCTGAGTGCTAGGATTAAAGGCATGTGCCACCATGCCTGGCTGCATTTTTTTTTCAAAAGTAAGAAAAATAGTCTTTTATTAACTACCACACTGTTATAGTACACTTTAAACATGCAATAAGGAAGCCTTTAAATTTGAGGTGGTCTTAAAGATAACAAATAAACAGAATTCCAACTTTTGAAATAGGTGAACTGCTGAAGTTGTAGGTATACATTTAAGAAAATTGTATAGCTCTTACAAGACCAGCAATGTAATTTTATTTTGTACATTTTTAATTGAAAATGTAAACAATAATTAAAAATAAAAAGGAAATACAGCATAATAAAAAAACATACATTTCTCAATTAAATGTACTGGATACATATAAATTTTAAGGGAAGAAGGAAGAAAGGCAAATGGTTGATATTTAAGTGCAGACTGACTACATAGACAAAAAAAAAAAGAAAAAGAAAAAAACCTTAAAAAATCATAAAAACCTCTGATTTCTATGACTAATATCCATATGTTTGGAGCATTTATCTATTAACAAATTTTTCCCCTCAAAAAAATGTGTGAACATTAACACTAATCATGTTTTTTTTTAATTAATTAATTAATTAATTAATTTTTATGTGTATGAGTGTACTGTCTGCATGTAGGTTGGTGCACCTGTGTCATGCAATGCCATGGAGGTCAGAAGAGGGCGTCAGATTCCCCTGGAACTTGAGTTAAAGACAGTTCTTAGCCAGCATGTGGGTTCTGGGAATCAAACCCTGGTCCTCTGCAAGAGCAGTCGGTGCTCTTAATCGCTGAGCCATCTCTCTAGCCCCCACTAATCATGATTTTTATAAACTACTTTTGAAATATAGGATGTAGACTCCTTGTGCAGCTGGAGACAGCCATGATTTGTGCTACTCTACTACCTACTCTTTGTTAGACATAGTTTCATAGGGTTAAAATAAGCTTTTTAAAAAGATAAATTTATATCATGTCTTTTCTTCTTTGCAGGACAACATGAACCCTTATCCCATGTGAATGTTAATTATTTGATGGTATATCTTTTAATCATGGTATAATATAGTATCATAAGTAAAACAAGTAACTGTTCTCCCACTAATGGGAATTTAAGAATATTGCAAATATTTTATATGATAAATAAGCCACTATATATATATATATATATGTATATATATATATATACATATGTAGTTTCAAATTTTGTCTTTAGACTAGCTTTTCAAAAGCATGGAGAATCTAGGAGATAGATGAGGGAAACACTGATCAGTGAATACGAAGTAGCCATGAGATTTGAGCAAGAATTTCTGGTGTGCCACTGTATAGCAGGTTGGCTGTAGATAACAGTAATGTGCTGTATATTTCAAAAGGCTCAAAGATTTTGAATGTTTTCTTTCTATAGAACAAATGAATGAGACAGATTAATCTGACTTAAACATTCTACAGTGTATATAGGTACCAAAACATCATATAGCACTTCATTAATAGATATGATTTTATGGACAAATCAAATGTGTTTAAGTTAAAATTTTATTCTTGAACTACCATTGAAGAAATGGAATTAATAGAACTATATATAAGGTATTTTGCCCCCTACTTTTTATTTAGGCAATACCAATTTACATTTCCAGTTATAATGGATAAAATGTTCATTTTGCTACAGTCTCACCAGCACCTTAAAACCCTCTATTCTCTTGGGCAAAGAAAGTTCCATTTACATAATTGCCTCTTTAGATTTTTAACACAATCCTCCTCTGTGTGATACTAAGCAAACAAAGTAATTCTCGCCTACTTATTTTGTGGAAAACAGCCTTCACTTAAGATGAAATCATAGAGTAGCTGCAGAAAAATAGGCTGCCTATTGATTCTAATGGAGCCAAAAGTCAAGTTGACATATTTCATGAAGAAAATAAACTGGGGGTGGGGATGTGAATTATACAAAATGTGAGAGCTACTAATGGGACAAATACCAAAAGGAACACTTAATCAGTATCTTGGAATATAGCAAGCAGACTGAGGGTTAAATAATTCAGGGCAGGTGACTTGTCCTCTTTAATGTGTATTTACTTACATTTTCGTTTGCTTGTATTTTTCTACTAATTGATATTATTTATTGAACCAGGATTATTTATTATTGTAGTAGGAATTTCTGTTTGCTAAATTCTGAGAATCTAAGTTTATTTTGGACACAGCCTCTGAGTGCTTTTGCCATTGTTTGTTTTTAAGATTGAGTCCCTCTTTGTAGTTCTGGCTGGCCTGAAGATCATGATGTAGACCAGGCTGGCCAGAACTCACAGAGCTCCCACAGCATCTGCTTCCCAGGCGATGGGACTAAAGGTTTGTACAAACACTCCCAACCTTGTTTGATTTTGATAGACCATGACACAACATGGTACTTATTTTGGAAATGTTAAACTAACACAGAAATAAAGATTCTGTAGAAAAATATGAGTAAAGAAACTTCATCTTCCAACAAGAAATCTAGATTCTCAAGGCTTCCATTTTTCTCTTTTTATCTTATGAATGAGATAATAGGAGCTATATCTTATGGCTGAAGGACAATGAAACAATCCCTGTAAAGAGTGATAGATCAGCAGATAAATTCTACCCAAACTCTTGTATAGATTTAATGCAATCACAATTAAAATCCCCAAGAGTTTCTTCACAGGCTTGGAGAAAAAAAAAGTCATTAATTTCATTTGGAAAAATAAAAGACCCCGAATAACCAAAACAACCCTGAGTGAAAAGAGCAATACAAGGGGGATCTCTATACCAGATTTCAAACTATACTACAGGGCTATAGTCATAAAAACAGCTTGGTACTGGCACAAAAACAGATCTGTTGACCAATGGAACAAAACCAAAGATCCAAACTTGAACACATACAATTTCAGCCACTTCATATTTGACAAGGGGGCCAAGAAGACACAATGGAGGAAAGACAGCATCTTCAGCAAGTGGTGTTGGCAAAACTGGGTCACCACTTGTAGAAGAATGAAATTAAACCCCTACCTCTCATCCTGTACAAAAATCCTGGAGAGGTTGTGGGGAAAGGGGAACACTCATCCACTGCTGGTGAGAATGTAAACTCATACAGCCACCAGGGAAAGCAGTGTGGAGAACCCTTGGAAGATTTGGAATGAACTTGCCACCTGACCCAGCCATACCACTCCTGGGTATGTACCCACAAGACTCATCTTACTGCAGAGATACGTGCACAGCCATGTTTATTTCAGCTCTCTTCACGATAGCAAGGAGTTGGAACCAACCAAAGTGCCCCTGAACTGACAAGTGGATAGAGAAAATGTAGTACATCTACACAATGGATTTCTATGCAGCAGTAAAGAAAGATGACATCATGAACTTTGCAGGATGGAGCTAGAAGATATCATGCTTAGTGAGGTAACACAGTCCCAGAAAAACAAACGACAAATGGTATCCCTCTTCTGTGGATGCTAGCACCAATGACCAATTGTATGGCAAACTGAACAATGTCAATGTGATGTGAAAACAACTGTGCTCTTATATTGTAGAATCCCTTAAAAATAAACAAATAAAGAGAACAAAAGATCAGCAGATAATAGTTGATACTACCATGATCATCATCTCCCTCATCCTCATTATCATCACATCCTCCCCTGTCCTCCTTCTTATCTGTTTAGCTCTCTGACTCACCTAATTGATTACTTCTGCCTCAACTATAAAGTCAAGCAGCACCATCTATCACTTGCTTTGTCTTTCTTATGTTCATTCATTCATCAACAGATATTCATCTAGAGTAAAACATATGCAATCTTCATGCAAGGATCCCAAACACTTATGAGGAAAAACTGATAAGTAAATGCGTAAATAGACATTTATAATTCTGTCTGTATATTGTTATGGATACAAAAAAGATAGGATATGGAACTGGGGATATGTATAGAGATGGAAATGGGGCTACATGTGTAGGAGGCAGGATATTATTTATGCAACGTGGCAAAAACTTTTGACAAACAGTATGTGATCTGTAATGAATAGAAAAAAGAGAGAAGAAAGTAACATTCTCAGTGGAAAAAACACTCAAAAATTTTAATGACTCAGTAGGAGGGGTTACATGGCAGGAATAGTATAATGATTGAAAGTGAGAAAGAAGATAGTTAGAAAGTAAGAGATTGGGCAGGAAAATCATATTGGCACTTACAGAAGGATATAAGGGCTTTTACTCATACCTTGTGTGAAATGAGAAGCCAGTAGACAATGGTAAACAGAGGGACATCCAGGTGAAAGCAGCATGAGGAGGCTATTTCAATATCCCGGTGACAGAAGGCGGTGGTCTGAACCTGGTTACTCTGGTGAAAGAAAAATGGTTGGCGTCTTAGGTTTTATACATACATGAGTGCAATAATTTTTAATGATCCAATCTTATAAATAGGTCTAAATCAATAGTTGTCCATTGTTTGTGTTTCTAGTAGCTGTTCTTGTTCTTTTAGTCTTTCAGTTTTCTGTCATTCATATTTTATTTTTAATGAGTTGAGGATAACTTTCATACCCTTCTCTCCTTATTCGGATCCTTTCTTCATTTTCCTCTAACTTTTGCCTTCCCGTTCTCTTAGATTCTCCTCCAAGATTCTCTAACCTTGGAAAACCAACCAGCATTTAGAGGTTCTTCTATCTTTTTCTCCCTTAATGTGGACATGGGCTGATCTCAGGAGATGGATTTCCCTGACTTTAAGAAATTGGCCTGCCTTCTTTGTAATTGCATTTGGGTTTGCAGCAGGATTTTGCTGAGGAAGTTCATGACACTAGAGAAGTGGTTTCCTTAACCTCTTTATTTTCTTTTAGGAGACTGATGTAATATGATATGTGGAAGTGACTTTTTCAAACTCTTGAAGCCTAAAGCATATACAGTTCAAAGAATTTAAATATGGACATAAGCCCTGTGGTAAAGCCATTATGTGGTATAACAAAAATCTCATGTGTCTGACAGATATGATGTATCAGGAATAAGGAGATTCTGTGGATAGGCTAATCAATCTATGTCAATTTTCCTCTTCTTTTGTCTTTATATATTGGATTTATCTACTTATCTGCAGGATCTTTGTCTTCCTGCCTTCTACCCCAATTCTATGCTTGGTACAAACTGGAAAAGAAAAAGCTATATGATATCAGTAAATGCATCTTGAGCCAGTCACTTGCTGTTTCAATTTACATCTCCTTTTATTCATGTTTCTATTTAATTACCACCTCATCTGAAATGACTTCTTTGGCTATTCTACCTAAAAGAACATGCTGCTTCCACTCTTCTGTATGTCCTCCTATTTGTAGTTTTATGTTTTATATACTTACTTGTGTAATTGTACATTACTCAAATTTAAACTCTTGATATTTTAGTTGTTATCGTTTCCTGTTTTAAAAACCTAGAGATTATAACAGTAACTTATTTAAAACAGTGCTCATAAAAAGTATTGGAATAATAGCAGAAGCAATGAATTGGATGTATTGTTGCATTTTCAGTATAAGTTCCAGAAAGAGTCAGAAAATATTTTAAAAATATGAAATATGCCCATTAGTACAATAGTGATACTAATATTATGGGACCAACCAAGCACCTTCTGATTAGATGTAAGACCCACTACAAGATGCAACCCATACCTGGTATTGCTATCAGGGCTGAGATTATAAAGAAAGGTAGGAAATGCTAATGAGTAGAGGAACACTTAGTAGCAGAGGGTTTGCTGGCTCAGCAGATGGAACAGCCTCTCATCTGCAGGAACCACAGTTATTAAAGATTAACCCCACATGAAAAAAGGGGTCTCATGGAGATGTGCCACTAGCCTGGCTGCTTAGAAGAGAGATGCTGAAAGACAGATTAAAAGACTAATCCTACAAGGAAAAGGGGTCTTGTGGGGATGGACTGACAGCCTGGCCATCTACCCTGAACCTTCCTTTCAGAAGGGTTTACTTCCCTATGCTGAACCCTCCGGGGCTGAGAGAGACAACCCAAGAAAATACCTTTTTTCTTCTTCTTCCTGTGGAAAGTAGAGCCCCACGTTGGCTACCATCTGTCATCTGAAATATACTTCCGGTGGTCCTTTAAATGTTCATTATGCATGTGCCACATTACACTAGATGTTCTTCCTCCCTGGACCAAGGCTCACAGCTATGGGAGGCTACAAATCTCAGAATTGTCCCCAGACAGCAGGCTGACAATCCTAGCTTGAGCTCAGGCAGGGAGGGGGAGGGAACAGTGAGAAGGAACCTGGAGAAAAAAAGGAAAACGGACTCAGAGAGAGACTGGGAGTAAAAGACTGGTTTAATGTTGTAACTCAAGGCTTTTTATACAAATCCTTGCAGGGGGCTGGACTGCACAGGATTGGGGGTTTGGGAAAGGTGGTTTGGACAAGCAGGACCCCAGGCCATCTGTTTCAGATTAAAGCTTTGTCCCAAGGGATCAAAGGCAGTGCCAGGGCAGGTTTGGCAGGATATCAGCAGGGGTCAAGGCTTGGAGGCTGCTTGCTGACTCTCTCTAAGTGCTTCTGCCAAAAGAATGCCAAAAGAATGCCTACAGGTATACAGGCCATGGGCCTTAGGGGAGAACCTTCTATTAATATGCTACTAACTGGACATAGTAGTAAGATGACTTCTAATGACCAATTCCTATACCCATACATTATTATATCTCTCAACCCTCACCAGATTAATCTTACTCAAGAAAAAGGTAATCACAGAGATCCACAACTGGTAAATGCATAGAGAATAAGAGACAACACAGTGCTCAGCCCTAAACAGGGCATCAATATCATTCCTTTTCTCCCAAGGCTTAAGTATCTTCATGGAAGATGGAGCAGAAAACTGTAAGAGCCAGAGGCAGTTGATGTGCACAACATGGAAACAGTGTTTTCCAGACAGCAGAGAAGTTACCATTTGAAGTCATAATGCTAGTTACAACATGCAGAAAACCTCAAACTCAAGCAAGAAGAAGTCTTAGCATGAAGGGGTGTGATAGGCATCTTACCCCTAACTTAGGAACTAATGTATGTGATAGTGGCTGAAAGAAGAGTCAGTTTTCTTTAGGAATGTGACTCTCAGCTGATTACACTGTCAGGAGTTCTCTCTACTAGCTACTTTGAAGTACTCAATTCATTGTTTTCAGTCATAGTACTATATTCTTCTTACTGAACTGTACCTTTGTACCTATGAACTATCCTTCTGCCTCCTTCCTCCCATCTTTCACAGGCTTTGGAAACTATCCTTTTCTCTACTTCTATGAGACTTTGTTACAGCCACAGACATGTAGGAAAATACATCACTTACCATTCTGTGCTTCATTTATTTCAAGTCCTTATTTTATAAATAAGAAAGTAGAAGTCCATTTTCTTTCCCTGAGCTCACTTCTAGGCAATGAAGGAGGTCTTCTGACTTCAAAATCATTCTCTGCCCCTTGTTAAGTATGAAAGAAAAAATTCAGACCATGTCCTGTAAAATCCTGTGCTCAGCTTTTCAGGATTCTGAAATTCTAATGATAATCAAGGTTTTCTGTTTGAATGCCATTGCTTTGTTGATATTTTCGGAGAAGAACATGTACTTACGGTACATGAATAACAAAATAAAATATAATAATAAAATAACAACAAAAAAGAGTATTTGGGCCACACAAATTGGACTCAATAGCGAAAAGAAAAGAACACAAAAAGGGGGGGGCAGGTGGATAAGGAGGTGAGGTGGATCTGGAAGCAATTGGTAGAGGGGGAAATATGATCACAATCTATTGTATGATGTTTTCTGTAAGAATTAATAGAAAGATCATATTAAAGAGAAAATGCACATCTCATTTCTTGCGAGGAAGCAGAGGGGGCTGATGCTTAGAGAATGAACAACTCAGTTTCCTGATTCAGAGCTTGTCTATACTGTCTATTGAACAACACATGCTGTAGCCCCAGGGTCTGTGTATGCTGTTCATTGACCTTCCTCTGCCATTCAATAGAAGCTAATTATAAAAAGAAACAGAAACAGAAAAAAATAATACATACCAGCTACAACTTCAAATCTGTAAGGCAACAGCAGCAGTAGTGAGAAAGCTACTGTTCAGTGACGGAGTGTTTCTCTGTTTCTTTCCTTTTTAAATTTATTTTTATTTTAAGTGTATGAGTTTTTTTGTATACATCCAAGTACACCACAAGTGTGCAGTGCCTACAGAAGAGGCCAGAAGAGGGCATCAGATCCCTCTTGAACTGTAGATACAGATGGTTGTTATCCACCTAGTGAGTGCTGAGAGCACAATCCCGGTCCTCTGTGGGAGCAGTAAATGGTCTTTAACCACCAAGCTATCTCTCAAGCCCCTGTTACCTTTCTTTGATAGGGGGAGTAGAGTCCTCCCTTGATTATTCTGCTACGTGATTTTATCTGCAGTCATTGGTGCTATGAAGACATTCTTACTCAAAATTGTTTTGAAGCCTGCATCTTTAATTTGCTAAGAATTTTTAAAGAACCCTGTATATTTTCCTGTGATGCTTTCTAAATATAAAGTGTTCTACTCTTGCAATTTGTAGCTATGGCTCCTATCATTCTAGGTTTCTTTCTATTGCCATGATAAAAACTGACAAAAATCATTTGGAGAGGAAAGGGTTTATTTCAGCTTATTACTCTCAGATTACAGTTCATCACCGAGGGAAGTTAGGGCACGAACCTGGAGGTAGGAACTGAAGCAGAGACCATAGAAAAATACTGTTTACTGGTTTGCTTCCCCTGTCTTGCTCACCTTCTTTTCTTATATGACTCAGGCCCACCTGCCTAGGGATGGTACTGTCCACAGTGGATTGGACCCTCCTACATCAATCAGCAATTAAAATGCCTCACAGACAAGGCCATAGGCCACGTCAATGGAGGAACTTACTCAATTGAAGTTTCCTCTTCTCATGTTACTGTAGTTTGTGTCAAGTTGACAAAATTCAATCAGCACATCTATCAATTATAGGGTAAGGGGAGACAAAAATTAATAATTGAAGTGTAATATGTACATTTAATCTTGCATGACACTGAGTTCAGGTTTTACAGTAGATGTTATGGTTCAGCTGGATCTTTAAAACAGTGATAAAGAGAGAAACAACAATGGAAGAAAGAGCGTGTGCCAGCCTCACACTTATGATGACTACATTACATTTGGCTAAGAAGATAAAGTTCATTATGTGAGGAAGAGATAAAACATCAAACAGAAGATAGGCTGAGGTTTAACTGAGAAGTCTAGCTTTATTTTAAGGGCTACAAGGATTCAGCATGTGCACTGGCAGGTGAGTGGACTGATCAATAGGTAGTGTTCAGAAAAGAGCCAGGCATTACTATGTGAATTTGATAAAGGCCTGGTTACAGGGCTTTTGTAATTTTCCAGGCATGGAAAGCACAGTAAGTTTGCTGAAAGAAAGACATTGGAGGAACAACAAATATGTTCCAAGTTTATTATTTGTTGTTTTAAACACTTCTGTTGCCTTCCTTTTAAAAACATGTCTGGGCTGGAGAGATGGCCTAGCGGTTAAGAGCGCCGACCGCTCTTACAGAGGACCCGGGTTCGATCCCCAGCACCCACATGGCGGCTAAGAACCGTCTGAAACTCCAATTCCAGGAGAACTCCAGCTCCAGGGGAATCCGAGACCCTCTTCTGACCTCCGCGGCATTGCACGACACGGGTGCACAGACCTGCATGCACACAGTACATTGATACACATACAGAAATAAAAAAAAAATAAATAAATAAAAAAAATAAAAACATGTCTGATTATTCAAAGTATTTTTCTTTACATAATGAGAAAAGCCAGTGAAATTAACTGAAATAAAATATCACATGCATTCCTGATTAAAACTAACACAACAGATTTCCCTTACCTTGTGGAAAATACCTTCCATATAGGGGACTCATGCATACTACCAAGTCGATTTTTGGTAAATTAGTGAACTGCCCTTACCAGGCTAGCTTTGCTATCTTCCTGTGGTCACAGTTCCTTGGATTTACCCCTTCCCATGTCTTGCTTGGATCCTTATAAGCATCTGGATTTCCTTTACCTTACTCATCTTCCTGTCTCACAAATAGCTGTTGACTCTTGTTTTTCTTTCTTTCTTTCTTTATGTGCTAATTTCCATTCACTCTTCTTGTGTGAATTGGATAACTAAAGGGTCCCAACTTGTCACACACCCATCAAGAGTAGAGATAGGGAGTCATAACCATTTATCTATAAAGATCTTCCAGATAACCCAAAAGAGAAATGAGAATAAACAGATGTTAATTTGGGATGTTGAAATTGGTTAGTTTCTTATTGGTCATATAGAGAAAAATCCAGAAATCCACCATTAGCTAACACGAACAAAGGATATACTAGTGTCTGTTTTGATGTCATAAATTTCCCCAGAGGACTGACAGTCTTCCTTGACTGAGATTTTTACTTGAATCTAAAACCATCTTCAATAAAAGTGATGTAAAATTTACTATCATAAATATTTGTGCGGTGCTGTATATTTTAAAAATGGTATTCACATTATTATACTGTTCAACAAAATGCCCAAGTTAAGAACATTTAGTGAAAAGGACAATACTTTTTTAAACTTTAGTACCTACAATGAATAAAGGCTAGTTTAGGCCTGTGTAATGTTAATTTGAAACAAGTAGTTCTAATCATCACTATCAAACCCTGTGGTACTTGGTAATGTTTCGACTTGTCAGTGACTCTGGAAATATATGTAATTCCTGCTATCTTGAATATTAGCATTTTCCAACTTTAAAAGTGTTGAATTTGAATATAACTTAATCAAAGAATAAAGAAAATAATATAACTATCACGGAAGAAATGTATGCTAGAAAATAAAAATAATGTTTCAGAATTAACAAATGTAAATTAAACAATAACAAAACAAATCTGCATCTTCAATTAGGAAATTACTTAAGGATTGTTGATTTTGAGTCATTTTGCTATAAGAAAGGAATGAGGACAAAGAAGACTGAGAGGCAGCTATTATTTGTCATACCACAGGAACATGAGAAAGGTTGTAGGGGTTCAAAAGCCCCTTGTATAAGGACAAGTGAGTTCCAAGGACTACTTAGGTTGATTTTCAGCAGTTCAAAAGTTGACAGAAGAGAATACAACAATTACTATTTGGGCTCCATTACTGGACTTCAAGAGCAGGATTATGGCTAACTTTATTCTACTTTTTCAGCCTCATAAATACCAAGGAGCCAATGCTGTACAATTGGAAGAATAAGAGGGGTAGGGTTTGTCCACTAGGGATGAGGCCAGCCTAATTCTTGGGGGTCCCAAGATCAGAGATGGAACAGAAGCAGCCTGCTGGACTCTAGTTCTCTCAGCTATACACAGAGGGTCATACATTTCCTGTGAACAGTATAAGAACTCAAGTGCCCCTAGCTTTGAAATCTATAATAAAAGGTCCAAGCACTGCTATTGGAACAGTACATAATAGGAAAATAATTCTGAGACATATGCCATATTGAAATCCTGACAGTACTAACTAAACCTTTCTGTAGGGTTGCCAGAATGGTTGGTTAAATGTCTAAATGGATGTAAAGTGCTTATACAGGCAGCTGAACCATAAGCATTCTGCAAGCTAGTTCACTCTTGTTAGTGTTCATGATGATGTGACACCATGTGTTTATGGTTAGTTTTATAATGGAATGTTCTTTCTTGGTCAAAGTTTCTAGAAGTCTCAAAGGTGAATATATGGCAGGAAGCACTCTGGAGATTGCTCGACTTGAAAGGTTAGGTGCAATACATTTTAAAAAGCAAGAAATATTTAGACAATATAGGTGACAGACCATGTTCTCAATCAAAATCTGTCACAGTAAATGTTCTGGAAGATCCCCAGATTGCTTGGTTTTGAACATCTGAATCTTCAATCCTAGATTTTATTTGCAAATGCCTTATTGCAGGTCCAGTAAGAGATTTAGAGCCAGACAAGTTTGAATTAACTTCAGAAATAATCAAGAGTAGCTAGCTTTGATTATGTCAGTCTTAGTTGTTAGATATATAAATAGAAATGTAACATATTTGCCTTGAATAAAGGTAGAATAGACTTCTTTATTAATCCTATTCTAGGAAGGGTCTGTTGTTTATTTTTTCTAACTGTTCAAGACTGATCTCATCTTCAGTTCTTAAAAAACCCTCACCACTATTACTTTCATTTATTCACTTGTTAATTGATTGTGTCATTCATTCATAAATTTTAACACCAGTCACTTGTAGACTTATAAATTGATGGACCATTTATAAAAATTTAAAAGGTAATAGAAAAACCTAACAAATTCTATTTTGCATAATAATAACACTTGAAAACCATGAGTAAAATAATCATCATTTACTAAAGAACATTTTAACATTCTAAAAATAGGAGAGAGTTAAAATCTTATAAAAGAACTTTTCTAAAACAATGGAGTAGGTTTTCCCTCTTAAGAACTCATTTTATTTCCCCTTTGACTGTTACTTGGCCTTAGTCCAGGAAAAACTTGGACTTAGGTTGGCAGTGACAAGATTTGGAATCATTGCCTTAAGCCGCAATATCCTTGCTGCTTTGCTTCCTCCTAGTCCATCCACAGTGCTCTCTGTTTCTGCCAGCTTCCCTGCTGGAGAAGAGTCTGATAAATGATCTGGCCCTTGGACACTGTACCTTAAGCTTAGACACACTTGAAAAAATATGCCTGGAAATCTGCAACATAGCTCATGCTAGCTTTCAATACTTTAAATGGGAAAAGGAAAAATATGTGTTTTATTGTACTTATAAAATATACCAGAAATATAATCTTCTTACCAGATTGACTCTTTTAAAAAAGGCTTTTCTGTGGGCCGGTGAGATGACTTAGCAGGTAACAGCACTTGCTGCCTAGTCTGGTGACCTGAGTTCAATCTCCGAGACTAACATGGTAGAAGGAAGGAACAACTCTTGCAAGATGTCCTCTACATGTGCACTGTGGTGTGCCTGCACCTCTCTAAACAATGAACAAACAAATAGACAAATTACATGATTTTACAATTTTTCTATTTATTTATTTATTTATTTATTTATTTATTTATTTATTTATTTATTTTATTTTTGTATGTGTATAAATGTACTGTCTGCATGCAAGCCTGTGCACCCGTGTCGTGCAATGCCGCGGAGGTCAGAAGAGGGTGTCGGACTCCACCGGAACTGGAGTTCTCCTGAAATTGGAGTTTCAGACGGCTCTCGGCCGCCATGTGGGTGCTGGGGATCGAACCCGGGTCCTCTGCAAGAGCGGTCGGCGCTCTTAACCGCTAGGCCATCTCTCCAGCCCCAATTTTTCTAATTGCTCAGAAACTTCAATATCCAGGGGTTTTTGATTCCTGGTCCAGTTAAATAGATCTATGATACCAGGCTGTTATGTTAAACTTTTCAGAACTAGCAGTCAAATGACTATATTAAAGGTTGCCATATTATTGAAGCCGCCCAGAGACTGGTCTGTAGATGTGAAAGACTCTGCTTTGAGTTTTTTCTCTTTAATATTTTATCAAGAAAAAATACCCACTCACACTAAACATTTTCAGAAACTACTAATCTATTATACTCTCGGCCAATGATCATATAGTTCTAAAATTTATTTATGTAATTCCAAATATTTCCTAATATGAAGTAGGTGACTGCAGTGCTTGTATTTATCCTCAGTCTAAGAATTATGTAAATTAAGTTAATAAAAACTAGATATGCTTGCTTCATAGTTAATAAAATAAATTGAATAAGAAACAATTTTTCCTATTATAGACTTTTTAATTTTGTTTTCCCATATCTTACTCTAATTTATTTAGCCAAGGACTCATTAAAATGAAAGGCAACATTTTCAGTACCTTATGTTTAGTCATCTTTTCATCCCCTGTCAGGCATTATTGACTAAGAGACAGAGGAAGATTGGAAAACAGCTGAAACACAGTGAGGTATTAGATTTACTCCCAAACCCTTTTAATTAACATGTATTAAATACGTACTTTGATAGTGTTCAGTATGATAACCCTTTGCACAAAGTGTGTATTGATAGATTCTGAGGAATTAGTAGTCTCCTTTATATTTAGAGGCCTATAGTTTCTCTCTTCAGGATTTTCATAAAATAGATCAAATCTACTATGAATAACCACCCACTTATTCTTTCCTTCCATCTCACTGTGTTTCAGCTGTTGGCCAGCCTTCCTTGATTATTCTAATAAATACAATTCTACATTTAAGTAGAGAATTTTAGCTAACCGTTCTCATGCCTGGATCATTTCACATAAATTGTTCACTCTTCCATCAATTGTGTAGGACAGGAATCCACCCCTCCTTTTGGATATATCTTTCTTTTTTTTTTTTTTTTTTTTTTTTTTTGTTTTTTTTTCAGTG